>JANPWX010000013.1:5925991-6123566 GCA_024734555.1 Trochalopteron elliotii
CCCCCTCCCCCTTCCATTCCCCATTGGGTCAGTGTTTCCCCACCCAGCCCCCAAGCTGGGAAAAAGGGGACACACCACACCCACTCTCTCTCTCTCCTCGCCCTCTCCGTGCTACCAGCATGGTGAGAAGGGGCTCCAGCAAGGCCCTTTCCACATGGCTGCACTGAATAAACATCCTTATTAACCCAAGAGAGAGCACGATTCCTTCTTCCAAGCCTGACCCACGCAGCAGCTGCTGAGCTGACGAACCCACACAAGATGTTCCTGTGGTCTGGAGGGATTCACTGCTAGCCGGTAGCAGCCCCCACCACCAGAGAAACCACAACACTGGTCCCTGTGTTGGCCTTGGGTACTTGTAGTGTTTGACTACAGAGTAGCATTATTATTCACTGTTCGAAGGGAAACATCGTTTTCTATCTTTCTGGTCCCACATTTCATGTTATCAGTCTTTGTCTTCTTTAGTGATCTTCTGTTCTTTTAGCTCCTTGGCTTAGATGCCCTTGCTATCTGTATACTTTATTCAATATTAGACTGTTCTGAGAAACAGATATCTCCTGTTATAGTGGCACCAGATGCTCACCTTTTTTTTTTCTTCAGAATATAGCTAAGTTCTAGAATTCTAAATGAGAAATTTGAGAAAAAATTCTGGTTTACTTCTTCATTTGAATTTAAAAAATAATTTTAAAAAAGAAGCAAAACTAACCACACCAAACAAACCCCCACTGTTAACAAATTCACAAAATCAATTGAATTTCAAAGGGAAAAAAAAGATCTTTCAATTCCTTTATCATCTGTTTGAATGTTTCAGAGCTTTAGTCTCACTCACATCTCTTCCTTATCTGATGCCATTGGCATTTCTATGAAGAGATTGAATTCATCCATTTACTGCTTCCAGGCATGGATATGGTTTCTTGTCTGGAAACTCAGCAGTTTTATTAGTATGGATCCCTTTGTCCAGTTTTGGTTTTTACACATTCTGGGTCAGGGAGGACCTCACCAGTGACTACTTGTCACTAGGCTTCATCTACCAACCGCTGTGCAACAAAATTAAAAGCATCCATGCTTGCAAAAATAAATGTTTCCCTTTTAAGACATGTTTTGTACTGTATTCAACTATGACAGTCTAGCCAGTTCCATGAGCCATTTTAGAGTTCCCATGAGCTGGGGACTAAGATATTTAAGTGTCAATGTGCAAACAGTTCAATCCAAGACCCTTTATGAAATATAATTGCCCTACTAAATTGATACAGACATTTCTCTGGCCATGATCAAATTCTGATTCTTGCAGCCCTTTTCAAAAATTAGCCTCTGTGCTTGCTGAGAAATAAGTTTTTAAATGCTTTTAGAGACAAGCAATTTCTTACCACTTTTTAAAAAAAACATTTCTGATCATCTCTTTCACTGCGGGAGGGTGGGAGTTTTTTTGTCTTTTGTTTCTCTTACAATTGAAGATTTTTTTTTCTTTGAGTCTTTCATTTTCCTCCCAGACCCTAAGCTTGAGATCAGAAATTTTTAAGTTAATCAGACTGAACCACATACACCCACTGTGGATGACCTTACATTAGAATGTGTTCCAGTTCTTATATGCTGAAGTATAAACAGAAAAAAAAGAATCTCACATCAGCAGAAATGGGGAAGATAAAAAGAAAATGAATTCAGGAAAATGGCTGTGCGCTCTTGAACTGAAAAAAAAAATGTAAATCTTTAGTTCAAGAACTGATATATGCAATGTATGGATGAATTTGAATTCTCATTGCTCAACTCTGCTTTGTAGTTCAGAAACATCTTTGAAAAAAAAGTAACCAAAAGCAAAAAACAAAAGAAAGTCAACTTAAAACATTAAACTGAAAAAAGTATCTTCTTTTTCTTTTTGAACAAGTCAAGGTTATAAGAGTTGTGTTTGTGAAGACAAACAGCATAATCTCCTTTCAGTAAAGAAGGTTAAGGGATATGAGCAAAAAAAAAAATTACAATAACATAGAAAATCACAAACTCTCATTACAAGAAATGGTTGTGGTTTTTTTTATTTTATTTTATGCAGTAAACACAGAACAGTTTCCAAAAAATTGTGTTTTTTCAAATCTCCATTTTTTTCTGCTCCAAAGTGATATAAGGGTTCTAAAATGTAGGATGTCTTTCGAGTTTCACCTGCAGTGTGAGCAATTTCATCTTTTCTATTCTGCAGTAAGAAAACAGGATAATTACCTTTCTTTATCTTGTAATTCTTTGACATAATTAAGAACCATTCTATTAACCCACTTTTTGAGAGGTCAGCTGTTCCTCAAAATGAAAGGTAAGAAAAATGAAATTAGCATATGGGTAATAGGTATACAATGAATAATACATATTTTTGTGTCTTCCCTTGAAGCATTGTGGTAAAAGGTTTCCAAGAATTAATGGTGGATTAGCCATGCTGAAAGTTAGAACATTTTTCAGTTGAAAAAATTAAATAGCCATACAAAGAACGGATCTTCCCCCCCCAAGTCTAGACAGGGCAATCTGGTTGATGAGGTATTCCTTCGAAGTGTAAGCATGTTCCATGAAGAAAATAATCATTGCAATGCAATATATTAAAAAAAATAAATTTAAAAATGTCAAAATCAATAGAAGCATTTTAACATAAAGAGTTTTCTGCATTTTACCCCAAAAATACTGAAAAAAATATCAGTAATTCCATCAGGGAACTCAATAGCTTGAAAAAAAACCTATTTAAGAAAAAAGAAACTGAAACAATGAGCAATTGTAAGTAACCAAATAGAAGTGTTCATCCCCTGTTCTTTCAACCTAGATCAGGATGTCACTGAAATTACAAAGCTTGCCATTGACTTCATGGGGATAGGACAAGATCCTTTATCAGCTGACATATATGCTCCAAAAAGATGACAAGTTCTACAGGATCAACAACTAGCTCACTGTCACACTCCTATACCAAGTTCAGCTGTAGAGCTAACCAAAAAAACCCTCTTGTTTCATCACAACTCACCACGTTCCTATCACCAGTAAGCATGAGTGCTCCACAATGACCACTTGCCTGAGTCTTCTCTTTGGAAGGGAAATGTTCTTTTCCATTTTATATCTGCAGGTTTAAGCCTTACACATACAAAAGAGATTGCCCTCCAACAGCACAAAAAGCAGTGCTTTTCATCCTAGCCGTAGGTTTGTGTTTTAATCGTCCTTCATTCCACTGCATGAGACAGGCCAGGATGAAAGCTGCAGTAGCTGGAGAGGCAATATAACAATTGGTCAAGGGGCTCATCACTGATA
Source organism: Trochalopteron elliotii (assembly GCA_024734555.1). NCBI lineage: Eukaryota > Metazoa > Chordata > Aves > Passeriformes > Leiothrichidae > Trochalopteron > Trochalopteron elliotii. The sequence goes on from JANPWX010000013.1 coordinate 5,929,256, forward strand.
TAAAAATAAAAAGTGTTTAATTTGTGTTTTACTTTAATTAATAGTGTAAGCCTTGCCACTCAAATGGGATTAAAGGCTATAGAAATCTTTAGTGACTGTACTTTGGTTTGCATAGTACTCAGTGCTGATATCAAAATCCTGTGCAAAACTAACTCTGACAGTCATAATGATCTTTGAACAACAGTTTTTGCAAGCAACAGTTTCCAAAACCTCTGAAAATCTGCATTATTATTACTCTTCCAGTAATGCCCTGGAGGACTAGAAAGAACTGCATTTTTTTCTGGTGTTTTACTAGAAACCTGTCTGATTTATGTGGGAATTAGGGAAAACACCTCAAATAGGTCTGCATAATAAAAATCACTTTTCCCTCAATATTTAGAATCGTTTTTGTGACAACAGTCTTTATGGCTTTGAAAAGAGACTGGTATATAGAAAAAATAAACTAAAATAACACTAATTGTATTAAAGAAAGAATGTAAAATATCCAGAATGTAAAGTGTCTTTCCTTTGAGTAATGAGATTTAGTGAGATATCCAGTTAAAAAAAAAAAAAAAAGGCAGACTTGAGGACTGATTTGAGCTCAATTTTAGGAACTCAATCCATAGGCTGTAATTGTTCTGCAAAATACATTACTAGGTGTCTAGTTTGGGTACATGGCCAGGCCTTTGACATGATTTTAAGATTCAGCCAGATCACATTCTGTGCTTCTGTTTCCAGGAAAAGGAAGCCATGTGGACTGAAAGAGAGAAGGCAGCTGCACAATTCTCTGAACTGTTACTGCAGGATACAGAGTGTAGTACTCTATATAATGTAGTCAGGAGTTAACTCTTCTGGTGCAATGGGAATATTAAGTCATCTTTAAGACATAAAGATTTTTAGTGCATCTGATTCATAATTTTGATTTATGACTTATGCCAAAAAATGGTCAAAAGCCAACATCTTTTTTTCAGTGCGAGAACATAACCCAAACTGCCAGTTAGTCCCAGGGAGATTTGAAAAATAGGCTGCTAGATGAAGAAGGGAAATTGAGACAATTTTGTTTAGGTACCTCACATAATAGAAAAATGAATATTTATAGTGAACTAAGGAAGTTTAATTTCAGTCATAGTTTAAATAAGAAAAATCTTTCCTGCAAAATTCATCCTGATTTAATAAAAAAAAAATCCTTGCGCAAAAAAATATTTTCCCTTGAAAAAACCCTCAAATTCAACAGTACATTTTCTTTAGAATGAAAACATTTTACTTATTATATTTATTACTTATTGTATATATGAGCAGCTATCTTTCTCTAGTTTTCTACTGTAAAAGTTGCCTTAACTTTTGTACATGTTCTCTAGGCTTTGTTAGTTTTGTCACCTAGACATTGGCACGGTCTCAGACATCAGAAGAAAGAAACAAAACAAAATTTAAAGAAAAGTAATAAACAAAATAAAAGTAGACATGAAGATGCAAGGCCAGCAAACACACAAAAGTATAGCTTTCTAACTTTCTGACTTTAAAGACGTGAAAAAGAAATGGCTGAAAGAATTATAATAAGGCTGAAAATTAAAAAGAGAAAAGATGTTGCAGCAGAATCTTGAAATGAGACAAAAGAAAGTAAAAGAAAGACCAAACAAGAAAAGTAAATTATCGTAATGAAAAACTAAAAGCCTTCCTTCATCTGTCTTAAAAATAGATGCCAATATTTTGCAGATTAACTTTGGGTTTGTAATTATGGACTTGTGGAGTAATGAATGTTGGTGAACTAAACTGCTCACTTAGGGAGTGTAGCTAAATCCATGCAATAGCAGAAACAGCTGTTGCCCATTATGCTTTGCTTTTTGATGATAAGTGGTAAGAAAGGTTGGGAAAAGGTGACCATTCAGCACTTTTTATTATGAGGTAATGGCTCCAATGATGTTAGCAAAATAATTAAAACCACCATCAGTCCTATTCTCTGTGATGACACTTAATGGCATTTCCATCTCTCCCTGCTCTCCTAAAATGTATTCACATATGGAGTAATACTGGAGGTTAGGGTAAAAATGGAACAAATCACAATTAAAGAAGATTTTGTACATTACATATGCAGCCCTTATCTAAACTGGGTAATTCATTGTTCCTACAATATATATTTAAATCAAAACTGTTACTGTCGTTCTCATAACAGGAAAAATAAGCCTTGTTCTCTGTTATATCTTTGACTGACAGTCTTTTTCCATATGTTATTCACAAAAGACACATAAACTTTCACATAAATATCTCCAACTTTCCTTGTCTTCTTAGTAGTCCCATATGCAAGGAAAACCAAGTGTGTTATTCTAATAACAAATATCTTAATATTATTGTGCAGGGTTACCCTTGGGAGACAAACTTCCACCCAGTCATTCACTTGCCTTCTCACCCCACAAGCAGGATACAGCAAAAATACATAAACAGGAATGAGAATGCTTGTGGGTTAAGATTAGGGTAGGGAGATTGTTTACCAATTACTGTCTTAGGAAAAAAAACCACGAAAACAACAATAACAATTAAAAAAAAAAAAAAAAACCTTGCCTTAGAAAAAGTTAATTTAATTTACTACCAAACATAATAAATACGTGGAGGTGTTGGGAAACAATAAGGCAAACACCAAAGTATCACCATTCTTTCCATTTTCCCACATCCCTTATTCCTTCTCCACTGGCTCAGCTTTCTCTTCCTTCCTGAGCAATGCAGGGGGATGGGGAATGGGAGTTGCACTCAATCCATAGCAGTTTGTGTCTGCCACTTTTTCCTCTGCGCTTTTTTTCCTCTATTCCAGCATGGGTCCATGAGGAAAATCTGCTACAATGTGCATTCTCCATGGGCTGCAGGGATTATATTTTCCTCCATGGAGCACCTCCACCTGCTCTTCCTCCTCTAACACTGTTGGTCCACTGCTTCTTGCTCTTTCCCCTCACCCCACCACCACACCATCCCTGCCTCATGTCCAGAGCCTTTTCTTAAATACACCACCATCTTGGATGTTTCAAGTTTTAGCTGCATCCTCTGATTGCCCCTGTGGAGGCAGGTGGAAAGAAACAGCCATGTCCATCACAACGTCTTCTCACAGACATCATCCCTGCACCTCTCCCAGCTGACAGCAAGTTGACACCCGCACCCAGTGCAACCTTGCCTCATCAGATGTTTGTAATAGAGGAAGCCTTAAAAGGCAAAGCCTTCATGTAAAGAGTTGAGTTACTTAAGGTTTTTAGTACCACAGACATTGATAAAATGACTTGGAGAATGGCAGAGCTGTATCCAAAATCAGCAGTTAGCCTGGTTTCAACAAAGACCAAGTTATTTGTGTTACAGAATTAAGTAAGTTTTGATTTTTTTTTTCTCATAGCCAACTGACGAGCCTTATTCAGCTTTATAAGATTCAATAATCTGTAAAAATATACCCTTAGAAAGCCCAGGCACGTGATCCAGGATCCTGGACACCCCATCAGCTGCATCAATGCTGAAGCCAGGATGGGTGACCTTTATTTCTTCCTTTCTTCTTTCCTTTCTTCCTTTCTTCCTTTCTTTCTTTCTTCCTTTCTTTCTCTCTCCTTCTCTCTAATTTCCCCCTCTTTTCATTTTCACTCTGCCCCTTATTAAAAACCCATAACTGTGTGCTTATACTAGAAGATAAGGTACTAATTTATACCCATTTCCATGTGAAATGGAAAACTGAAAGTTTTTGCAGACCCTCTGACTGTTGCAATTTCTTTTGGACCATGAGAATCTGCACATCTGAGTGTTTCCTTCTATTTCAGAGTGGGAGGCTATTCTTTTATTCAAGATTTTGGACTGGTAAGTGAATAGATTTATAGATTTTAATGAGTAGTAAAAAAGTGTTGCTACTTGCTTGGGAAGAAAGAAGAGAGGAGAAAAAGGATATGTTCATTCAGTCATCAATACTTAAAATGCTTCTGTACTGAAATTGTGGCTTGTTTTATCTCCTTCCTCTGATGGGTGGGTAACATAAATGGCCTTTCTCTAATGAATGAAGCCTAACTCTAGGACAAAGGAAAAAAAAGTAAATACAAAAAAAAACCAATGACAATAAACGGTGCTCACTAAATAAATCAATATACAGTAAGGAATGAGAAAATTACTTAAACTTGTGTACATATTACATATGTACATATTGCATAAATATTGTCAAAATTTTTGGATAGAAAGACAGTTTTGTGCATTGGCTAAAAATAAGATTTTTAACATACTAAGTACCTAGTGTCTTGGGTCCCTTACCTGCAATTTAGATGACCCCAAAAATATCAGCAAGAGAGAAATGTATCTTGCTGAAGTGATCAACTTTTTGTCACTAGCATATGTTTACTTATTTACCAGTTAGAAAAAAAGAAGATCTTCAGGTGATCAACATGAAGAGGGAGACGAATAATTGAGGTATCCTGGATGTCCCTCTTCAAGTCCTAAAAGGCTTTGATGGCTGTTGAGCCTACAGGGAATACAAACAGTTCTTTTAGACCTGCTGGACTGTCTTTCCTTCTGATAATGCCAACTTTGTAAGGCTCAGGTGTAAGTAAAGTGACTCTGGAAATCAATAGATTATACTCCAGCCAGCACTGCAATGCAAACAGACAAATCTTAACTCACTTGTCACATTAAAATATGTGAATGACAAATCAATAAATATGAATGTGCTTAGTGAGAAATAGTTGTTCTAAACTAATTTTACAACTTATAACAGTATTAGATTCTTTATTCCTCATAGGGCGGGAATTCTATCATCTTGCTGTACCCTGAAGAAGATAGGTAGAGTTTTCAAGTAAACTATTTAGATGGGAAATAGCCATTTTTCATATATTAAATATATAGCTAAAAAATGTTTGTAGGAATGAAGAAACTAGTCTAAATAAAAGGGGGAAAAAAGGAATAATAAAAAATTAGACTGTGAGAGTGAAGCTAGACCAAAATGCTTTATACTTCAGCAAATGAATAACTCAGTAACTAGTATTTGAAAGGTCACTAAAAAACTATTAGTATTTAATCAGAAGTGAGAACACTGATTTATTTTTCATCAAATAAAAATTAAATAGGGAAATCAGAGATCCTTCCCCAAGTCCTTGTTATGAGTAAAAGGCAAACCACCATATATGGTGTACCCAAGTACTTACTGTTAGTATAAATGAGGTATTAACCTTGCGCCCAAAATACAAATGGTAATTACGACAGTTGCAATGGATGCTACTAATTCTAGAGCAAATTATCTAGTCGCGTCTTCAAAAATATTCCAATGAAACTCCTACTATCTTCCTGCCTTCTCTGGAACCATTCCTAGTGTTTCTCTGGCTCAGCAGTGTTAGGTTTTGCCAATAAAATGTAAAGAAGCATTATGAGAGGCTACCATCACAGTGCCCAGGATGCATTAATGCTTACAGTTGGGAAACTTTTTTCTCAGCCTTGGGGTCTGCTTAGGCTTATTTTTACATGTTTTCTTATTGCTGGTATCTTTTTCATTACCTCAAAGATGACCTTTGAAAATTTTATTAAAAAAATTTAAGACAGATACTGGTGCTGTACTTAAAAAGAATATGTGTACTTTCACATGTAATAAAATAGGATAATGAAATAGCCACTTAGAATTTGAAATGTATGTTTATATTTATATCTATATTTATATCTATATTTATATCTATATATTTAGATATAGATTAGATATAGATATAGATGATATAGATATAGATATAATATTTTCCCCCCTCTTTGTCAATTAAATGGCCTCAGTTAATGATAAGGGACTAAAATAAAGCAGCAATGCTTGCTGTAAGGTGACTGAGTGGGTTTGTTAGAGCTCTATGACGTCTAAGCACTTAGAGAGTTAAGCTAAAATGTGATAGCTGGTAGTCAACTTGTCACTTGACCATGAGACAATTTTTTAACAGCTAAAACCAGCATAGGCCAAGACAAGTCCAGATAACTGCTGAGACCCTGCAGTATCAGGTCAATACAGCTTCTGTGGCCTTTTACTAGTAATTGCACAAGTCATATTTGTTGGGCTACAGGTATACGCACAAAAAGAAGACAGACTGCACTGCTATGTTTTTTCTTGAAATAATTCTTAAGCAGCCAAGAAAATTTATTTACTCATGAAAGTTTTTGTATTTTATATCCATATGTAAATCTTTTATCTCACCACCTGTTCATAAAAATCAAAGATTCAGCTGCCTCCATAATTCATGCAGTACTAGATAGAGCTCCATCTCATTCCAAGTCATGGAATGTCTACTCCTGCATTCCCACTGTTACATCCAGTAGTACAAGAAGCAAAGAAAGATTTGAATGTTCAGTGAAAATATGTGAGGAAATAAAAAACTGACAAATATGAATATTTTTACAATATGATATCCATAAATTCATGGCCGATGTAGATAGAAATAAAAATTTGGTTGAACCCTATATATTGCAGTTGCTTAGCTAGCAAAACCCAAAATATTACTCAATTTGAAGTAAACAATATAAAATTATTTATTAGGACAGTGTCTGTATTCCAGGATGGCAACTAAGAAAAAAAGCTCAGAACAGGCATTTTTTTTTTTAAATTATAGGGAATATAGAGGTCAGAGATTCACAGAATGGTTGAGATTATCACTTGCTGGAGGTATACTCCATACCATCACTCAGATCATTATGAATGTGTTTAACAGGACTGGTCCCAATATTGACATCTAGGGTATATTGCTAATTACTGGTCTCCAACTAAGCTTTAGGGTACTGATCATCACAGTCTGAGCCCAGCCATTTAGCCATATTTCAATCCACATCACCGTCCGCTCATCCAGCCTACACATTAGGAGCATCTCTATGAGAATCTTAGGGAAGACAGTGTCAAAGGCTTTCCTGAAGTCCAGGCAAGCACTGGTGTCCACTGGTGTTTCCTTGTCTACCAGGACAGTCACGTCATCATATAAGTTAACCAAGTTGGTCAAGCATACCTTTTTTCCCTTGGTGAAGACATGCTGATTAATCCTGATTATTTTCTTTTAGTACATGAGCCTGGAAATGGATTCCAGGATTAGCTGTTCAATCACCTTATCAGGGACCAAGGTGACTAGCCTTTCATTCCTGAGGTCACTTCCTTGTTGCCCTTCTTGAAGACACAAGTGGTACTTGCTTTCCTCCAGTCACTGTGAACTTCTCCTGGTTGAAATGATCCATCAAAGATCGTCAAAACTGCCATCACAATGACACCTGCCAGTTCCCTCAAGGCTTGTGGCTTTACCCTATCAGGGTCCAAGGATTTATGGATTTTCAGTTGTTTTATGTATTCTCTGATCCGGACCTGATTGTCTTCCAAAAAGGGTCCATCTTCCTGGTTCCAGCCTTTTCCACAGTCTCTTGGAACTGAGATTCCTGAAAGCCAGTCTGGGTATTAAAGGCAGGGGCAAAGGAAGCATTTAGTACCTTGGCCTTTGTCATGTGTAACCAGGTCCCCCATTCCATTAAATTTTCCCTAGCCCACATTTTCCCTAGCCTTTCTGATGTCACTCTTCTGGTTCCGGCCGAGATCAGTGGAGAGGGTGTGGCCAATAGATTTTGTTATTTGATGCCATCTGACATTGCTGACAGGGGTGGAGAAAAGAAACTCTGGCTTCCCAGAAGAGAAGGTCTTCCTTTCTGGTTGGGGAAAGAGTGTGTTGGGTGGAGGATCTGTCCGTAATTGTTTTTCTTTGTCCTGGGCTTAGTGGGCGTTTTGCACGTGAATCACCCTCTCTTTGTACACTTTTGCTATTCATATTGTTGCTGTTACTGTTGCTTTTCTTATCTCATTGCTGTTTCTAGTGAATTGTTCTTATCTCAATGCATGATCTTTGCCTTTTGTGCTTCCAGCTGAGGGGGAAGGGAAGAGAGTGCCAGCATGCTTTCGGTGGGAGGAGTAAATTGAGGAATACCATTCCTAAACCGTGGGAGCCTTAACTGGCCCTCAATGCTGGGCTTGAAGGGTTGAGATAGCAGCAGATCTGCCCAGATTGAGTTGGAAATAAATTCGATCTAAGCATTTGCTATGTTCAGTATGGAGCCACTGTTTACAATGTGGCTTGATCAGTTCATGTGGGTGTGATATCTAACCTTGTATATATTCCTATATGTGCTTCTTGCAGGGATCATTTTCATGGTAGGGAAAGGAATCAGGAATACTTTGTTGCTGTACTGTGTGGTATCAGTTTATATTTAACTAGCTTTTATATATATATAAAACTATATATTAACTAACTTTTATATATATATCTAGCATGGGAACATCCTAGAGTGATGAGGGTCATTGGGGAGCGGCTTCGGTGCTGCTGTCCTACCCTTACCTCAGTTTCCACCTTTGAGGATCCATTAGCAATCGTGCCCAGTCTGTGAGGGGAACAGGGAAGGGTGATTTCCCCCAGCCTTTCATCCCTTTTTACTCCTTCAGGCCTGTTACAACAGCTTTTGAGAATTTTGGATTCCCTTTGGATGTTAAGGAAAACAGAGTTTTGTTGCTACGTTTGCCAGGTCTCCTCAGTGTGGCCCACAAAATGTTTAGGGTCGAGAGTTTTTAGGAAGGTCATTCTGAAATCTGCCCTAAGGGTAGATAGTCAAGAAAGCATTGAACATGGGAGAAAATGAGCCAGTTCTTGGGGATATTCTCTGCTCCAGTGGTTTATAAGTTCACCCTGAGGAGGGTAGACTGCAGTCTTACTTGGGAGCAGTGCTGTTCAGAAGTATCCCACTGCACACTGATCTGGAAACTATGCAAAAACAAATCTATAAACAACCATTTTAAAAACAAATCTGCTACTACCTCGATTTCATCTGGAGTAAAGACGTTAAGTACTTTTAATGCTTAGATGAAGCTTGTAAGTTCAGACAGCCTCATTTCCATAGCAGCCAAATTTTATGAAGCCCTAAGCCAATTATTTAATTAGCTAATTTGCTCAGTCACAAATAATTTGCACGTAGCTTTGAATGTCAGATTTGAAAACACTGGGGACATTTAGTCCTAGTGGAATGCATATTACTGAGACTAGAATTCCCTTACAAGATTTTTCCTGGAAGTCTCAACAAGTTTGAGGGATGAAGATCAGTTTGTATTGATGATTGTGTTGAGGAGTAGGGTGGAAAGAGAAGGAAACAATAGTATGAATCTTAATATATGTTAGATGGTGTGCTTGGTTGCCTAAATAATTGCTATAGAGACAATATATCCCTCTAATATCTCATTTTGATTTGAATAATTTCTGGGTGTACGTATGTTCATAGGACTTGTCCATCTTCCAAACCACCATTAGGAAAGGGAATTTTATCCCTTTGGAAGAAAAAGAATATATGGGAAAGGAAAGGAAAATATGAACATTCTTTCTACCAGTTTATTCTGTTGCAATCTCCAGGTGTTTTCTGTTTTCTGAAATTCTCATCCTTTCTGGTAAATAAACTTGTCTGCATGATGACATTTTTTAATATTTGTGACTCTCTGTGCCTTCGTCTCAGTGCTTTCTATGGTTTTCCTATTTTTTAGGACAGGAAGAAAACAAGAAAAATAATTTTATAACTTTTTCCCTGTCTTTTCCCCCCCTTACCAGTGTACTGTAACAATAAGACAACTGGCAAATTAATCTGCTAGGTTTTTTCAGCAGTACTTCTGCTTACCTGCTGAGTGAGAACAGTTATTCCTAAGAATTGTTCTTCTAAGACTTTCCTCATCTCTGCAATAAAGTAATCTGCAAGAGTATTTTAAATTTCCTGAATGTTGACAATACTGACATTATGGGAAAGTGCATATACAGAAAGCTTTGGGAAAAATCCAAGACATTATGCTTTTGTCCCCATTATTTGTCATTTCCAAAAACATTTCCAAAATATCTTTGAGCAGTTCCTCTCCCCCACTTAGAAAAATCTTTTCTTTCCACGGGTTTAGTTAGGTTCCTATTCCATTTTTTTCCCCTTAGTGGCTGTGATGCTCCCCTTTCCAAACCTTCTTTTGGTTTTCTCTGTCAAGATCATAGTTGCTGAGTTTTCAGGGGAAAAATAAATCTTACTGAAAAGTAAGAAGAAAAAGTTTGATCAAAGGCGTCAGCATCCAGCATTTCTTATGTATCAGATTTTTAAGTCACCAACATGAGGATTTTTTGAATGGTTTGAAACCCCTGTTTCTGAATACAGAGTGATTGCATAGAGATAACTAAAGGATTTTGTTCCCGACATTTTTTACTTTCTTTAATGTTCTTCTCCATGTGATCTATGAGCTTTACCTGTACAGTAAATGAAGTATGATCTGAAGCCTTCCACCACAAATGATTTAATTTAACAGGAAATGTCTTAAAAGTTACATACAAGCAAACTGTGTTGACCTCAGTTTTGCATTAGAAAATGTTTCTAGAGAAACAGTACTGTGGAGAAAGCAAGAAAGATTTTTCTATTGTTATTTTTTGTGTGTTCAAAACAATGACAATAGTCCAGGTGCATGGATAAGTACACATAAACCAGACTACATCAGACAGTATATGTCATGCAATGATTTATCTTGTAATTTCCTCTCTCTCACACACAAGCACACACTCTCACACATGCACACACGTAAATATTATTCTTCCTCCATTATCTCAGAAATGTTTGTGTAGTGCATCACAAGTACTGAAAACAGGCTGCAAAGCTACTGTTATTAGCTCTATTCTCTGTCTTACTGTATTTATTTTTTCTAGAGATAAAAGGAGAATTAAAATGCTTCTTTCATATTGTTAAAAAGCTAATTAGAATTAAAAAATATTAAAAAAATCAAAACACTTAAAGCCAAACAAACAGATACCCAGAAATCCCTAATCTCTCTCTCTAGTTTTACACATAATTCAACCTTTATATAAATGCTAAAGGTAATATTGGCTCTGAGAACATGGATGTTTATCCTCAGGCCATCAGCAATAAAGCTAGCTTCATGTAGCATGATAAGTAAATGCAGATACATATTAAAGGTATTATTGGTTTACTACCTTATTTCCTTCATGTTGTAGGCAAAGCTTCCATCTGTTGTTGTACAATATTAAGCTCCCCAGCTTAATCGACTTATTGTTTAATTTTCTCTCTTTTCTTTTTGTTTTTCAAAGACAAGTTTTCATTTTTTAAATCATTTACTGCAACACTATTTTTTTCAATGCTGTCAACATTTTTTTCTTGCAGTAACTTCATTTACCTATGTCTGAACCTACCCAAAATATGGCAGAAAAAGAATGAGTCATAAATAAAACAAACCACAATATTTTCTCTGCATACTGCATAGGTGTTCTGTAATTGAAGGAGGGCAAAACTCTGGTCCCAGGGAGACATCGAGAATCCATATATATCAATATTTCATAAAAATAAAGACTTCACCTGATAGATCTTTATTTTTATGCCATGCAAATAGCCTATATTTGAATTTGTCAGTTGAAAATTAAAATTAGCTATTTTATTGTTATCTAAGGGTTTGGAAACTGTAATTTTTTTTTATTAATTTAGTCACTGCTTTATGGGGTAGACACAAATCAGTTAATAATCTTACTTTTTGTTTTGCTTTGTTTTGTTTTTAATCCTGGGCAATAACACAAAAAAAGTGGTTTAACGTCTTTCTTGTAAGTTAAGGACCAACATCTGTGCACATTTTGTAAAAATGTTCTTTTTATTAATTTATCTCCATGATTGAAAGAATGACAAAAAACATGACTGTCAGCTGCATCCCAAGGTTAAAAATTTTGATTTAAAATGACAGGTAGACTTGAATGATCTTCCAGTCCAGATTTGATTAAGAAGTCCATAATGACATGAGTCTCATAAGAAGTTATGGGACACAGTGAAACTGTCTTTCTTCCTGCTCTGACAAAGTAACTTAAATTCTTTTCTCATCATGGTTCCAGAAGGTGGCAGAATAATAATTATGACGCTGAAAAGAATAAATCCTGCATTTTTTTAAAAAAATGACATTTTTTCTTATAGCTGTAATATAACTGTATTCATAGCTCTAATTAGCGCTGATGGCAAATTACATTTTGATATTTTCAAGTTTCTGCATTTCACTTTTGTAGGAATTATGATACTTTGTTGCTCCTTTCCTTGCTTTAACTTCAAGCTTAATTTTAATGAAAAAAATAAAACAATTATGAATATTTTTAAAGTATAACATTAATTAAGGACAGTCAAAAATTAGGTGGACAAGTACATAAACTCAGTATTGCCTTCATTGAGGAGATTCATTAAAAAAGGAGAGAAATACATAGTCAGACACTTTTTTCCATTGTTTGCCAGTGTAAAAATAGAGCATTCCTGTAGCGACACGAGTTTCAGGTTTTTGAATTTGTATTTGTATTTTGTATTTTGTATTTGGCCTGTACTTGGTATGTCCCTTTCACCCCCCCATTCCTACCCCTGATGACCCTTGTGGTTTCTTCCTGATGTAACCCCACCCCCTTCCCCTCCCCATTGGGTCAGAGTGTTTCCCCGCCCAGGCTGCAACCTGGAAAAGAGGATACACCAGCCCACTTTCTCTCTCTTTCCATGCTTCTTCCATGCTGAGAAGAGCCTCTGGCAAAGCCTCTTCTACATGGGCCTGCACTGAATAAACATCTTCCTAACCCAAGTGAGGGAGCATGCTTCCTTCTTCCAAGCCTGAATCCATGCTTCAGCCAGCTGTTTGGAGGGCCCAAAAACTTCTATAAATTGGCCTGGGGGATTGGCTAGCTGGAAATAGCACCACCATGAAAGAGCCGCTTTACATTTCCACTAAAATGAGATAATTACTCCGAATTTTTTATAGCTGACCAAGATTTGGTGTAAAAATCGTGGCATTTGTCATACTTTTGTCCAAACTGAAATAAGAGGAAATCACATTTGGTTGAAGAACAATCAAAATTCTCCTCATAAGCTTAATTTTTTTTAACATATTCTCATTTAATATGAAATATGCTGTAAATAAAGGCATACTTAGTCTAGGTCTTCAAGTATTCTTTAGTAAATTAAATTGCAGAGATGTTTGTTTGATGAGATAGACCTTCATGTTTGGTTGTCATAAGCATAACTGCATATTGTAACTTAAAAATCTCAAGTACTATTTCAGAGGAATATTGTTACTTTACTGTATATGATATATTCAAGCAAATTTTCCAATAAGAATACAAGGGGATAAGTTTTTTATGTTTCTCACCAGCACATATACAATTAAATTTTGAATTTTCCTAAATATGCATGGTAGAATTCCATTATTTCTTGCTGTGTTGTGAAATAACAGGAGAACAATCACAGTGATTTTTGTGAGGGGAAAATGGGAGGGGGCTGCCCATGTGCAATTACTGAGCTTCAGTTTGGATTCCCATCCTATAATATGCACTCACATTAGAGCATCTAATTGACACCTCAGGCCTTGGAATCTATCAGTTTATAAAGCTAAATCAGTAAACCAAACTAGTTTGACTAGCAGAGCAGTGCTGCATCAACATGGGTACACTGAGGTCAGCTAAAGGCCAAAGCACAGAGCCTGAGACTGACCCCACAATTAACATGCCAGTGCAAGAGCTTTCTGTACTCCCATACACCAATCTCTCCCAGCAAAGGCATTCTCCTAAAATCTGGTAAATATTCACAGGAGGGATATGGGTGAATTGCCTAGGAAATCTGTTTGAATCCCATATTCATACAGACTTTTTGAAAGGTATAATCAAAAGGAAATTGTCCTGCTGCAGGGGGTAGTGAATATCAAAATGAAAGGGGTAATAATACAGAGAAAGCATAAAGAAGCTGTCAGCCCTCTTATGTGGGAAGGATGGGAAGCTTAGAAATGTGTAAACACATTAAGGTCAACCTTTCACTCTACCTGAAACTGATTTGGACAAGTTTACTTCAGAGTAAAAGTAGAATGCCTTGTATTAAGGGTATTCTCATATTACTCATGCTAGTTTCCCTGAGGCTTTAATAAACACAACTTCTTGTTTACTTGCTTGTCTTCCTCTTGTGAGTGAAGACAAGCCCTTAAAAGACAGAATGATGAGGAAATCTATATGAAAACAATAATATGACAGCCTCATATTGTGTAGGGTGTTTTAATTGACTTTATAGAATGGGATTCATCTCTTATATCTTCAGATAGCTAAAGAGTAATTATCTATGTTGATACCAGTCATCTCGTTTCCCTTTTTCAGAAGAGAAGTAGGTGTCAACATTCTTCCCTAAAGTGAGTACCTAAAGTCCCCTTCTGAGGTATCAGTATCCGTCCACTTACTATATATTAGGGCCCTCTGATTACCAGTTTAGATTTATATGACTTTATGATGCCTAAAAGTATGAAAATCAATGGCTGCCATTATTCCTTGGAAGCAGTTTATTTTTCACAAAACTATGGCACACTGAACTATAAGTTTAGTAACATCATATTGGACTGGTGTTTTTTCTCTATTAAATAGCACTATTTTGCAATTATACATGCTGTACAATAGGAATCAGTACTGACCCCAGGCTCTTAAACATCTTTATAAGTGATCTGGATGGTGGAATTGAGAGCACCGTCACCAAGTTTGCTGCTGTCATTGTGATGAGACGAACACCTCAGAAAGGAGAGAGATCTTACTGTGACACCTGCACAGGTGGGAATAATGGCCTAGGAAGAACAGTATGCTGTTTAACAAAGATGAGTGAAAAGTCCTGCACCTAGGAGAGAATAACCAACAAGTCAGTATGGGATTGCATCTGTCTGGCTGAGGAGAGGTCACACTGAAAGGGACCCAAGGTCCTGGTGAAAACAAGCTGAATACAAGTCAATGCACTGCTGCAGCAACAAAGGCAAATCAGATCCTGGAGAGCAAGGACAGGGGCATTATTAGCAGAGACACAGACACAGTCATTTTACTCTTCTCAGTGTTTGTGAGGCCTCACCTGGAGTACTGTGTCTAGTTCAGTTCAAGAGAGATGGGGAGACTAGAAAGAATCTGAACAATGGCCAAAAAAATTATCAGAGAGCTGGGACACTGGTCCTGTGAGGAAAGACAGAAGGAACTGGGTCTTTTCTCCCTGGAGAAAAGACAACTTGAGAGGGAAATTATCACAATATTCTGGTACAATATTCCAGACAGGGGATCTCTCTTCACGAGGAGCCACATGGAGAAGACAAGGAGTAATGGGTACAAGTTGCACTGGGAAAGGTTTAATCTCAACATAAGAAAAAAATCTTTTACAATGACAGCAGTCATTCAGGGGAACAACCTTTCCGGGGATGTGGTACAGTCCCTACTCAATGGAAGTTTTTTAAGGTGTGATTGAAGAGGATGCCGGATGATCCCATCCAGACGCCCTTCCCCATAAAATATAAGATCAGATGGTCTCTTGAGGACCTTTCTAACTTGTGCTGTTCCACGATTCTGTTCTACAATTCTAAATTTTCCATTCAGGATATTGTATTAGCTCATTTCAGCCTATAATGTGGGTAAAGGTCAATCTGATATCAGAAAATGAGTGTTTTCATTGTTCTTTGCACAACCTTCCATGAGCCTTTGCAGCAGTGAATAGTGCCTATGGGCTACTGAGGATCTGCTTTCTGCCAGATTTCATTGACACACTACATTTGCTTTTTTTTTAACATTTTTAACATTTACATTTTTAATTTCAACTAATCTTAGTTGCTGATGTCATCAAAATGTAAGAACCTGGAGAACAACCCAAGAACTCTACCCTATTTAGGGCAGAAATCTGCAGTTACCATGATATCTGTATCTGAAGTACCTATTTGTATCCTGCTAGGTTTAAACTTTCCTGGATTTAAAATGGACCTGAATATTTGTAGATGTAGGTTAACCCTGATAAGGGAGCTCAGCCCCACACAGGTTCCTCACTACCTCCACAATGGGGTGAGGAGGGAATTAAAAGGGCAGAAGCAGATAAAATTTGAGAATTCAGGTAAAGACAGTTTAATAGGTAAGGAAAGTCATGCATGCAAGCAAAGCAAAACAAAGAATTCATTGCTTCCCTTTGTCAGGCAGGTGTTTATCCATTTCCAGGGCAGGAGGGTTCCAGGAAATGTAATGCTCACTTGGAAAGACAGTGTCATAACATCAAACTTCTTGTGCATACCCAGCCTCCTCGCTGACAGGTTAGAGTGAGAAACAAAAAGAACCTTGGCAGTGTCTAAGCACTGCTCAGCAGTATCTAAAACATCAGTGTGTTATCTACACTTTTTTCATCAGAAATCAAAACCAGCACCATTTCAACTACTATGAAGAAAATTAGCTGTATCCCAGACTAAACCACTATAACAATGAATAGATGTAATACTTGTGATGTAAAAAGCTATGAGTTCCTAATCCAAACTAAATTCTACTTGGTAAAAGTAAAACATAAGAGTCTTAAAGCTATTCTAGTTTACAAAACAGACACAGTCAAATAAGAGCATGAATTAATTGTTTATTCTACTGAGCAGGTCCTAAATAAACACTAGTTCCACTGAACAGAAATTCCTAGAGTGCTGTGGTTTTTGTCCATGAAACAGGTCTAACCCATCAAATTGTACAAGCCTAAATTAGTAAGTAAATTTGTAATATGCAGCATGTAAATAAATCCTACATTGAAACTTGTGAAAATAAACAGGATTCAGGAAGCCAAGGAATTTTTTTGCCTTTTTATTTAGGTTGAAAAACAAATCCAGAGTCACCTGCCTGGCTGTGAGATAAATCTCATTTGATTTGTTTGGACTTGCATGACAAAGCTTGCCTGGGTGGTTGTAGGATATCTGTGTAGAGGCATATTATTCTCTAATATTTGATTTATTACCTTATCATGTGTATTTGACTTTGAAGATGCTATCATGGAAAGCATAAAGTGCATGTTATTCAGTAATAAAAAAATTGTACAGCATTCGTGTTTTGACAAGGTTAAAGAGCTAAAAACTGCTAAAAAGGTAAGTAACTGCATTCATACCTGGGGTGATTTCCTTGCTTCTTTTCCTTCACTGACTTTATACATTGGACAATTTTGGACAAAGAGTTTCAGATATATTTTAAAATTATAATTTTTTGAAGACACTTCAAATTTTAGAAAGTATCTGGCACTTTAGCAGCTGACTTGGCAAAGAAAAATGAATCCTGAAAGATCAGAGATTCACTCATTTCAAAAAGTAGCCACCGGGGGTCAAGACTGTGGAACATTGGCAAGAAGTATGCAGGTACACTTCTTGTTCTGTGACTTTTATGAAGATATAAAGGACTACTCTTTCCAGAATTATCCCAGGTAGATTGCATAACAAATAAATTGATATTTTCCTGTAAGCTTCAAACTTTCATATTTAGGAAATACAGTCTAGGAAGCTGAGTTAAAAATATTTTATCAGCATGCCACATTATTATCTGACAGTGAAGCCATAAAAGAATTACAGTGTTCTGGATAATCTTAGCTAACATAACCGTGCTTACATTGTCATGTCCTCTCCACATGCCCACTGAAAACCACTGTGGAAAAGACCTTAGGGAATTAGGAGTGTTTGTTGTTAGTAGTATTTGTTGCTTACTCACCTCGGTAAAACTCTACATTAATTTATCTCAAGACAAGTATAGAAGTTTAGGTATAGGAGGTTTTAAATATTACATAATGTTTAAAAGATTTTTTCAGGAGGATAATGTCTAAACTATTGCCAAAACCAAAACCCACTGAATACTACCAGAAAAGTAAGAATGCCAATGTCCAAGTGGCATTAAGTCTTAAAGGCAAATACAGAACCTTCTTTTTGTCATCTCCAGTCTAGACTGAGATTATGTTGAGTCAGTTAGAAGATGTATTCTACTTTTAAAAAAAAAAATGAACGCAATGTTTTGGGGAGCCTGTTAAAAATGCCATAAATAATGTCAGCTTCTTGAAACTATTGAAACTCTGGAATATCATAGGTAATCCTAAGAAATACAGTCTAGAAAGCATGAGGCAAAAACATTACACGGTGTTCACCTATAAAATGTGGGAGCATTCAGCTGGGATTATGAGCTGCATGGTTCAGCTGTAACGTATTGTTATGATACCTTGGTACGGTATACATGTATAGATACCACAGAGAGAGGGCTCAGCTGTAGCTCTTAAGAGTTGAGGGCCCCTTTGTGAGACAGAAGAAGGGAGCACAGGCCTTGAGCTAAGTGCCTACGGGCACTACTTGCCTTTGAAAGCAATTTCTGTAGCATTCATTGAAACTACTGCTGTGGAGTTTCAGGTCGACGTACTGTCATGAGACGCTGTAGGAGGAAAAATCTCTTCTACACACGTCTGTCTACCACCTTTCTGCACGTTTGCTACTGTAGAATGACTAATGTAAAGCAACGACAAAAAGCATGAATTGAGAAAAAATTAAAACAGGTCTGTGGTTAACATTCAAGAATGAACAATTGTGTATTGGACATAAAATAGTGTCTTCAGTCACACTTGCAATAAAGTTTGAGTGTCAAGCTACAACACACTTAATTTGGGGCTTACATTAACAACTATTGTCATTTGTAATGTTACCATAACTAAGAGAATCCTGTTGGTTGTTTTCCGTGCCCTTGGCAAACATTTAAACAAACACACAAATTCATTTTCATGACAGTTGCAGCAAAACTAAAAAGAAAGTCACTATTCCTCTTACTAACCCTTCCAAAACCTAACCAAATAAACACCTTGTATTTTAGATATTTAAGGTTTTGGAGTTCTGTTGTAATAAGTCAGCCGAGACTCCATTTTCTTCGTGCAGGAAAAGCCCATTCTTCATTCACTAATTTATTTTATACAATTTTCACAGACCTTGTGTGCAACAGTCATTGGCTGGTAGTTTTCTTACTACTTCATTTATTGGTCAGAAGGTGGTTAGTGTATTTGTGCTAAGATTCAGGTTGTTTATATTTTTGCTTTGTGGGTTCTCATAGAACAGATCTAATATTTATGCAGGTACACTTGTTTTTCTCCCCAAGAATAGGTTGTTGCGTTAATGAACTCTTCATACCCAAGATTGTTTTTGCATGGGAACCTGCAAACTACTTAGCTGCACTTAGAAGAAGTGACAGGCTAGCTTTGGCAATTTAACATAACAAGGCCTGATTTTATAAGGCCTTTCTTTATAACATTTTTTACCTGTCTGCAACAGGGTTCAATTTCTCACATTCTTAAAAAGTTTATTGACTTAAATGTTCCTACTGTCTCTCACTATTATATGATGTATGCCCCTCTCCACATACAATATGATGCATAACACAAATTTCTAACCTTTTTTTCTGTAGGCAAATGTTCACTGTCCTGAAAATTTTATATAGATGCATGCAATGATAATGATGATGAGGATGACAGTGATAAAGATGTTATAATAGAAATACTTCCGATTTTTTCTGGTGAAGATTCTAAAGGTCATTGCATTGAAACCACCAGGTTGCACCTGCAGTTCTCCTGAGTGCTGCTATAACAGGATTGTTATGGAAACCTCTGGGGTCTGGGGAGGTTTCTTTTTCTTTCTTTCCAAGGCTACTAGATGTGCAAGCATTTCTTTGTAGTGAATGAGTTAAAGAAGAGTTGTTTCTTTACAAACACTATAGTATTACCCAAATTAAAATTACAGACAAAAATAACATCCTTACAACTGTACTGGTATGAGCCAAAATAGAAAAACCTGTTTTATTACTGTGTTGTGAAGATTTTGCAGCATTAAAAAAAAAAAAAAATTAGTCTCAGAATCCAGACCAGTACAGAAAAATATTTGGAACATTTGGACAGTAATAAATATCTAATTGTAAATGAGACACTGTTAATGTTTGATGACCCTAGTTATAACAGTAAGCTGTCCCTTTGACTTGCACAGCACTGTGATATCACTGTTATAATGACAAATGTAAAATATGAAAGGAAATAAAACAGACTTCATATGTAGATCACTAAGAGATATCACATCCTTCTAAAGATATGGAGCTGAAATCAAGTCTCTTGGGAATTTCAGATACTTTGACTTGATATGAAAATTTTAGACCACTTAAGTATTTTAAGCATTAAAAAGTGGCCCTTAGCCATGCTAGTTATGAAGCTTGTAATGAGATTGCTAAAACATTATACCTGATTTTCCTCTAACATAAGTAGATCTCAAATTCTCTGTTTTAAAATTCTTTTCTGTCGTTTACAGGAGATGTGGTCAAGGCTGGGTTTGCTTATGTATTTTCTTTTGATATACAAGGCAGTGTGGAACAATGTTAAATTTTTTCCTCTGGGCTTTAAACAACTAGAGTGAAAATATGGCATATCTTTTCATATATAAGAAGGAAACTGTTGTATTCAATTTCCTGTATAGCTGTCAGCATTATGATGGTCAAAGAATTAGAAAGAATTGCAATGAGATGTAGATAGGAATAAATCTCAGTAGAAAGCATACAAAAATTTTGCAAACATAAGCTTTTGAAATTTGTAATCTATTGGTATTTACCTTGCCTGTAAAGTGAAGCCTGCCATTCATCTACCTACCCTTTTCAATTAGTCTTCTTTTTATTGGTTATCTTTGAGCCTAGTAAATTCACTATGCCTTTTAAACTCTTCTTTCATAAGCATTTACAATTGACTTGATTTGCCTTATAATCTGTTTCAGACTTCATCAAAGTCTAAGTGGTTCTGCCTTTTTTTCCTCATGTTATATAAAGATGAAGCAGCAAATAAAGGACTGTGTGATGGCAATTTTTTTTTTAATTTTGTGCTTGAGTCACTTTACTAGTACAGATGAAAAATGGCATCTTTAATTTGACTTGCATGTCATTTAGACACTAGTTAAAGCAACACATTGTTTGTTTATTAAGGGTAGCATGACATCTTTTAAATGTTCCGCAGTAAACCATTCCCTTTATCTAGGCTAAAATGCTGTCAAATATTGCCAAATAGACAAAAAATTGAACTGCTTTATTTTACTACCTATTCTTATATATATGTGTGTGTATTTTATTTACATTTATATAAACACAATTATCTCCTACTTCAGGCAAATGAAAATAAAATCAATTATACTTCTTTGCATAACCATAATGCAACAAGAGAAAGAATCCTACAACGTTCAAGTGGAAATGCATTTTATTTTGATGAATTCTTCTCTCATCACTCCTTTCCCCCTCTACCATCATATGAGTTAAAATTACTATAATTGAATATTTATTTGTTGCACAAACAATATGTTTTTCACTTCCTTTTTAGCTGATATCTTTTTCCTGGATATATACATAGAATTAAGGGGTAAAGGATTTACAATAATTTCTGTTTAACATGCTGTATATTGCAAACTGACAACTTTGCCAACATCTACGTCCCCATAATTTTTATTTGGCAAAAAGCTTATGTTTCAAATGGTTGTGTAGCTTCAGTATGATGGCACAGAACAGATATTTGTTCATTCTTTTGATAATGTAGTACAATGTTTTTGTTAAAATAAAAGAATATAAACACTGTAAACAAACCTCCTCTCTATTTTCAGTTTGATAATCTACACAGATTAAACTGTTCTCAAAGTAGTTTTTTGCCATTGTTCTCCAGCAATTATTTTAACAGCCTTTTAAGCCTTTGAATGTTTTTTTTTCCAAGAACGTCAGCAAAACTTTACTTGTTATCTTTAATATTCCATATGCTGAACAACACCAAAGAAGACACATGGTTGTCTTCTTACTGCTCAAAGAAGTAGTACTTCTACGATCTATAAACCCAAAGAGCATATTGGTTTTTCTGCCTTTCAGACCCCATCTGAGTTGCCTTTGCGTTAAATGCCTTAGTCTCTTTCAAAGTAACAGCTTTCCCTGTTTAGTGGGAATGCATTCCTGTTCCCTGTATAAACACGTTTACCTTGTTGAAATGATTAGTGAAAATGAATAGTTCTTAGACACATATGCACATTTACTGAGACCATCTTAACAAATTCTTGCAGTAAATCTCTATAGCTGCCTTATGCTCAACAGGATTAACCACTTCTCCCATTGGTGTAATTTACACATTTTACAATTAATTATATATTTATTTCAAATTAAAAAAGAGAAAAAAAATCCTCAAACAAAACAAGAGGTTCAAAGCCTTCTGAATGCTACTTATAACATTTCCCTTTAATGATGATTTTCCACTGATAACCAGTGTTGGCTTAGTTATTATTCGGTTGAGCTTCAGATTTGCACAGTGCCTGGTGGCCTCTTTTGGCTCTAAAATCTGTGACTCTCTGAAATTTGTAGTTGGCTTCCTTTTATGAAGGGCTTTGGGAAACAAAAATCACTCTCTTCAACACATCCTTAGTACATGTAATTTTGAATAAAGAAAAATTGTAGTCAAATTACACACCCCACTACCTTCAATCAGACATATGCTGTGGTCTGATAGAGGTCTTTATTCCCCTGCACAAAAGTGGTCCAGTCTGCTCTTGGTGTGTTTCACTTTCTCTCATGCTTATCTAAAGTACAGGCCTGTACCAATTGTTCTGGTGTCCTGAACAAGATGCCTGATCTTAACCAAGGTCATTGAGTTATATTAAAGAGTACTGGAAGAGATATAAGACCCTGGGGGGAGGGTGAATTAAATGATCAGATCATCCTTTCTGACCTCAGACTCTAGGACATTTTTCATGCACCTCGTTTTGACTAGCATGTGGGGGAAAGAGAAGGCAATACATCTCTCTGGCTAAAAAAGGAAGGATGACAAAGCCTCTTCTGGTTTTTTTTATTTGTAGTCATCTAAATTTTCAATTTGTTTCCTCATCTTGGTGTATGCTCCTGTCTGCACTCTTCCTGCTTGTGATTTGGCAGCCAATTTGGGGCTGCATTTCTTAAGAGTATATAAAACTAACATTGTTGTGTGGCTGTTTTGACAGGCAAAGCACTCATGCAAAGCAAGATGAATGGGATGTCAGTTTTCCCTATCATGGGATCTCCATTTACTGACCCAGATGAGAACTGTGAGAACCTGTCACAGAGGCGAGACAAACCAGATATGGCTTCAAATGGGGCTCTAAATCTCATGTAGTTTTGAAGCTACTCCTGGAGTGCTGAATTTGTCATAAAAGACTTGTCAGTTCAGAGTTCATTAAGGTAAAAGATGAGAGTGTTTTATCTGGACACTCTTGAGCTCTCCTATGGTTGGAGCAGGGTCTAGTTACAGCCCTTGAAAGTAAAAAAAATGTGCTTTTGCAGTGTTTTCTTCCAGCTTTCCTTTGGATCAAATCTCTGTGGAATAGCTGCTCCTGGCATGTAAGTATTTATTTTCCTTGTTTGTCTTTTTAGGCTTCTTTGTTAAACTTGGAGGTGTGTTTGTGATGTCAATTCAAAGTCCCTTGAGATTTGGCTGGGACTTGAGGTGAGGTGTTACACTTCACAGGACTGAATTGGAACACTTAAGGTGAGAGACAGGGTTTTAATCACTTGCACTGTGGCTGCCACAGCAGAAACTTTGTGACCTCAGCTGAGTTTTCTTTTACTCAAAGTCCAAAATCAATAGCAGTATTCAAGACTGGAGAAATGACTTGCGTTTAACTTTGCCCCTAAAGTTGGAAAGCATCAAAAAGTGTATTTCTCAGATGTGCAATTTGAAAACTGTGACTCTGAAATGCTGAATTTCAGTATTTTGAATTCCATGTTTTGTAAATAATTCAGAACTGCAGCACCATCCTTGACAGAACACTTAATCCTTCTGATACTCAGTCATATTTTCCTCACATCAAAAAGGTTTGCTCTTGTACGAGGCACATCTGTACTGACGCACCTTGACATGTTTGGCAGATATTAAACAAGGATAACAACAAAAATTCTAATAATATTTAGGTGGATCACCTATAGCCTTCCAAAGGCTATTTTAACACATTTACTGTAAGGCCCAAAACAATTACAAAAATTGATATATAAAATATAAAATTGTATAGATATTGAAAAAAAAGGTACTTCAAATTTGTTAGGCAAAATCTAGGCGTTTTATGTGAAGTCCTAATTAGCACTGTCATTGAGTTCTTCACAACATCATATAAAACTCATATTGAGTTCTCATATAAACGTCATATAAAACTCATATGCTGAGAATTGTCTGGTTATGTTAAAACATTGATTAATCATGTATGCAATCTAATATTTTTTTCTTTATGATTTTTTTTTGGTGCACCCTAGTAAACTATTCAATAGGGTGTACAAATAAACCCCTTGAACTGTGCAGCACACAATTCTGTGCTTTGGTGACCCCAGGTGTACATGACAGTGACACTTGTAGTCTTTCACTCAGCATCTGTGTACGTGAGTATAAATAGTTTTGAGGCAGAAGGAAATAAACTAAGACAAAAAATAACACCACATAGCCCTGACAAGTCCTGACAAGGATCCCAGTCCTGAAATTGCATCTCATGTTATGATTTAAAAGATGAGTATGAGGCAAGTATAGTTACAAACAGTAGTATGATTATCAGATCTTTCAGTTCTGGTTTGTCTTTCTCTTAAACAGAAAAGTGTGTTGTAAATATATATATCTGTTTAAAAAAAACAAAAACAAAAAACCAAAAAAAAACCCAAAACCAAAAGAAAAAAAAACCACACACACACACAAAAAACCCCACCTTCTTTGACATTTCTTTGGCCTAATAATGTGAATTAAAAAGATATACACCACTCATCATGTAGCAAATCTATGGAAGTCACTGCTTAAGAATCTAGAGCTGGTGGAAGAAAAGGAATAAGGAGGTACAGATACAATATTGTGCAGATCTGCTGTGGGAAAATAATTGCCCACAGAAAATCAATCTATGTCCAGCAATACTTCAAGTAGCTGTCACCAAGGAACACTGAATACAACAGCTGATGATTTGAATTTGATCCAGTGTAACAAGATTAAAGGGCAAGTGAAAAGTACTCCAGTTATGTGTGAACCATCAGCTGCACAAATATAAGATGGGAAACAACTGGCCAAATGGGGATGATCTGGGAATTATAGCAGATTGCTCTCTGAGCATGAGTCAACTGTGTCATGTTGTTACAAAGAAAGCAAATATCAGACTGCTGTGTACAAGGAGAGCATCCTCTGCAGAACATAGCCAGTAATCCTTATGCTTATTCAGCACTGCTCTAGCCTTAGCTGACACACAGTGGCCAGCAATGTGCCCAGCATGTTGGAGGAAGCATGACTGGAGAGCACAAACTGGTGATTGTAGTATCTGAGCTGTAGTTCTGGTGTATAGAAAACAATTTATAACCGTAAGAACAGTGAAACTTTAGGATGGATTTCTTAAAGTACTTGTAAACACTCTGTCTTTGAAAGCATTTAAGATCAGACTGAGGAGGTATCAATCAGGAATGACAGATTGATTGCTAATCTTGCTTTGGACTGAGGGACAGGTTGGGTGATATCTCAGTGCTGCTTTTGTCAATGTTTTCTCTGTCTTATCACTCCCTTAATGTCACCTTTCCTATACAGGTAAAGAAGATGGGTATATAATATCGCATTAGATTTGTAGCTAGACAAAAAATATTATTTTTTCTTCACAAGAGATTTAGACTCTTGAATATAAAAGCTTTTATTTCATCATGAATGAAAGCAACCTTTGTTCTTCCTTTCATCTAAAAAAAAAAGTATGCTTTCCAAAATAAGGTCCATCATGAGGAAAAATTACTTTTTCTTGAGTTGATTTAGTTAATTTTTTTTGTTTGTATATTTGTTTTTGTTTATTGCAAATTATTTTATCTCTGAAGAACAGAAATCTACCAGTAATTCTCTGCTATGCCTCTTAGTGAACACCACAAAAGTTCACTTTCACAAAATTTTCAGATATTTCCTTTGATTGGTCACAAAAAAAACCCTACGTAAGTACAATCTTATAAGAAGGATTAGCAGAACTGATGGAAATGTTTATCTACTTCCTGCAATTTAACAATCAAAGGAAGAAGGACAAAGATCAAGGTGGGCTTTCTGACCAGCTCTCACTTATAAGTTGTCAGCCAGGCTTTGTGTCTGTAATTGCTGTAACTCTAAAGTAAAGGCTTTTTGGTTTTTGTTTTTGTTGTTGTTGTTGTTTATTTGTTTTCAGAAATATTTTGTTATATTATATTGTATTATATTGTATTGTATTATAATTATTATTTTTATTATGTTTATTCTGCTTTGTGCAGATATCATCACTCATTCTTTAAAATTTTTTGCTAATGTGAAGTACCTGCAGGAGATTTATTTTTTCTGAGTACATTAAAAATGCTGTGAAAATCAATATTATATGAAAAATTCTAACATGAAACTCAAGGAGATGGAACCTCAAGATCCCATTTACTTTTAGCATGTTTCCAAGCCTGCTGCATGTGTTAGAAAGGTGCAAACATTAGTAAGAGAGAATCAAGACTTTAAATTAAAACTGTGTCTTTTTCAAAAGATCTATTGTCTCTCAAGCAGAAGATATTAACTTGATGCATGAAGTATCAGTTCAGATTTTATGGGTTGCTACACAGGTGTTCAGAATAGATAATCATAATGGTTTTTTCCATCCATATACTATATGAATCAGAATTCACTGTAAGCATATTGACAGGCAAGGAAACAAATAATGAAAAGCAGTAACTACTACAATGAAAAAGACTCCATAAAAACAGCACCAAGAAATGCCTCTTATCTTTTACTCTCTTTAAGGAGGTAAAAAATAAAGGTGTCACTTTCCATTTTCACTATTTTCAACTTAACTCATAATCAAAAACAACAATAAAAATATAAAAGTAAAGCTCTACAATTTTTAATGGTGACTTCTTGTTTTATAGTCCATATGATGTCATTGGCATGTTGGCTGACTCTGTAGGATTTCTGAGATAAAATAAAGGCAAGATGGAAATTAGAAATTATGCTTTCTGGATAAAGGATATGGACTCAATAATAAAATAACAAGAAGCAAATTTGCTGGTGGTACATTAATTGAGAAATAATTTAGCAATTTTTCATGCTGCATTTGTTCTACTGTGCTAATGGTCACGGTAAAAATTTGCTGTAGTTATTAAAGTAGTAGATATAAGTACAGACCACACAGGGAGGAGAAGCACAGAGTAAGAAGTGGCCATTAAAGTCACAATGAGAAATATGACCTTATCTTTTAACAACAGAGGTGTTAACACAGCAGACTGCCTTCCCATCACATTGCTGTTTAAGGACTTCATTTAAAATACTCCTTGGTTGGCATGCTTGGAAATGCTGTCCTTTAGCAACATGTGAGTGTAGCATATAGAACTAGAAAAGCATTTAATGGATATCCCTGTACTACTGGTTTTGAGAGTGCTGTTAAGTTAATTGTTGCAGTTTTTAGCTTCTTCTCTCCCTATCAGAAATGCACCTTCTGTCTTATCTTTCATATAAAGAAAACTTGCAAGCCAAACAAGAGTATGGCTTGTTTTAAAAAGCCTTTGGTACTTACTGAAGCACCTCCCAGTAGCCCATGGAATATTTAGTTTTAATCTCTGCAATTGTAAGCAAATATGTCACACAATTTCATCCCAAATTTAGGAAACTACAACTTAAAAATATGTTTTTCCTCAACTGTATCCTCATAACTCACACTTGAAATAGTGAAGCATTTGGGTATTAAGAACCTTCTTGTAATTTTTAAACTGAAGTTATTAATTCACAATATATATTCTATTATTCTGTTGAAATTTATTCTTTAGCTAAAAGAAGTCTACTTTGATTTTACTCAGCTAAAGGTTTTTCCAACAGAAAAGGTTGGAAAGTTTCCAAACTCTTTCTCATATTAGTAATCCGTGTGAACTAATATTTTTTTGAACTTCACCAGAATTGTGTATACTCCTTCAGACATATGCAATTAGTGCCTTCTACTTGCAAGGATTGTACTTACTATGCAGGAGGGTAATTCAGGTTATTTCTTCCCGTTTTCATTTTCCACCTGCTCAAATGCCTTCAACACCTATTACTAAACATATTTTTATGAGGATCAGTACACAAATGACTAGTTGTAAGCAATTAATAGGAAAAAATTAACAGGAAAATAAAGACATCAAGTTGATTAAAAAATTCCCTCATAATAAAAAAGTGTTTGACACAATTTTTTCAGTTTCTTTGACATATATGATTGAAAGTAAAAATAAGATACTCAGTTTCAGTTCTTGTACCTAATATGTCATACATATATTAATTACACTTAAAATTTTAAATCATATTGTTTTGGTCTAATGTTTTGAAGGGTTACGTCAGTGTTTCCAAAACAAAACATTTAGGCCCTTTGAATCCATAAAATGCCATGAAACATTGACTTCTATTCTCACAGGGAATTACAATTACTCAAAATGTGGGAATTTCTCAATATTCTCTCAATTCTGTTTTCTAGCCAACTCTAATACCTAAGTAATAATCTTTTTACTTAGAAAATTGCTTATCATGAGAGTTTCTAAGTTTTTTCTAATTAAAAAAGTATAAACTGTATGTATAAAGTAATATGCATATAATAATTTAATGTGTTTGAAAAAAGATAGCTGTTTTGTCTTAAATTGCAATTCAGTAAGTGTGTGATTCAATAATCCAGGCACTGATGTATGGCTTACAATGAGTGCTACAATTTCTGTAAGTGGTTATTAGTGACTAAGTAAACTTCTCCTACTCAACTCATTAAGGATTAATCATCTTCTTTGTAATGTGCACCCAAAGTCTACCTTTGAAGAGTACAGTTCAGGACTGAAATCTAGGAAAGGGTTCTGGAATGGCCTTTCATCCAATTTGTACAGTAGATTCCATGAGTATAGGATGGAAATAACAATGGCAAGATGTCTTGTTAAGGTCCTTGATAAACATTTTCAAGCACTGTTTCAAGGCCATTTTTGGGCACAATCACAAAGTTGGAAATCTTCAGTCCTGTTTACTGAAGGAATAATTTTCCTCAAAAGTGATAGAGCTACTGCGACTCTACTGTGTAAGAGAGTCCATGCAGACAAATATTGTGACACAGTAGAAACCACAGTCTTCCTGAATTGTGGACGTCGAAGGCAGAACTTAACAAGTATGGAAAGGATCCCATGTGCCAGCAGAGAGCAGTGGTGGTGGCAGAAATGCTCTCACAGCTCTGCAAGCCAACCTGTAGTGGTGCTGAATAGAAAGCAGCCATATGATTATCACTTGGTATCTGTGTCACAGAGAATTTCTGAACTGAGCAGGGGATTCAATCTAATACATTCCCATGTAATTTTACATTGCGTGGGTTTTAAGCAGGGCAAAAGATTTCAGTCCCAAGAGCTTTGAAAGTTACACCTTGACATATCTCATTCAGGAAGGCTGTCGCATCTCAAATTCATTGTAGATGAGATATGTGTTCAAGAAAGTGAGGAATGGAAAGACAAAGGAAGATGACTCCATGGTCTTTTCCAATCTAAATGATGCTGTGATTCTTTGTTCCTGGTAAAGCTGACTTTTCACAAAACCTCCCTCCAAAGATCAAAGACCTTCATGGACTTTCTGTTATTTTCACTAATGTTCAGAGTGGATGATGAATGAATCAAAAGCAGAAAAAAAACTTCATAATGCTGTTTCTGTGTACTTTTGTATTTTTCTCAAAGCCATATCCATCACTTATGACATTTTGTGTCATTGCATGGTTGCATGAAGGCGAACTGAATCTACACTAGAAGCTTCTTGAAGCAATGATCAATCACCCAAGATGTTTGGGTTTGGTATTTAGGTACATGTGGTCACACAGGATGTCTAAAATAGCATAAGAAATTATTTTCTTGCATTATTTCTGTGCTCTGTGCTTTTCATGCATGATAAAATTTGGATTTTTTCCAAACCATTTACCCAGACCTACTTTCTAACTGTGTACTTTTAGTACACCTAAAATGAGTTTTTTCTCATCCTCTCATGGAGAAACTTGAAACTGCAGTGGAAAAGTGGACAACATTGTCAGCAGACAATTCAGTAATTGCAGATGGAAAACATCACTGTGTAAAACTCCCATGATTAAGCCGTTGTTTACAAATAAATTGTACTCTCAAAATAAGTTTATCTTAATGCTATATAGGAACAGCTAGCAGAAACTCTCCTAGGACAATTAACTTCACACCTTGTTGGCAAACAATACCGGCTGTTTTACTATTCAGGTTTTTAACAGGAGAATTTCTTTCCTGCTGTTTTGCTTTTTAGGCCTTTCTCTTTTTTCTTCCTGATGCCAAACCCAAATATCTTTTTTAAAGCTAATATAATTTTTTTTTTAACATTGATCTCATTGAACTTGGACTGGTTAAAATCTTTAGTAAAACTGTCCCTTTCCTTCTCCTGGCAGCACAAGTGCTTCATCCTGTCCCATTGTGGAAACTCTAAACGAAACTGTCCCATTGTGGTAACTCTAACTAAAGCTACAATTTATCAACATTTATCAACATCTTCATACATGTAGGGAAAAAGAAATCATCTACATAAACACAGTGCCATATATTGAATATTTCGTTTGTGTGTAACAGGTCCTTCCTATAAGGCTAGTTTAGTTTATGAAAATGTGTTAGCCCATAAGAACAGATATATGTTTCAAAAAATAATAGTTTATGGAAGAAGTAGACATTCCCAGCAAGTTTAACAAGGCCTTCAGGAAAGAACCTGAGTCTACTTCAGGAAATCTGTTGTATTGACCCTGCAATTGTTCTCCTGGGACATCAATCAAGGAAATTCAACAGATCGCTGTCCCCTCTTCCTCATAATGCAGAGCTAGTGCAGCTAAAATTTGATGTCAAAATAATTTGACCTACTAACCTCCTTAACTTTCCAGCAGAGAAAGCAAGCTCATTTCTACAATCCTGTGCATTTCTGTTTTCATTGGAATTAAAGGTTGTTCACAGGCAAGGCATAATGAATTAGAATCTGATTTTCAAAAAAAGGATTTTAACATAAAGGTAACTGAGATTACTAAACTAAGACAAGATAATTTCAGTTAATAATGTGGTGAATAGACTGGGACACTCTCCTACTGATGATAAATTAGTTTATTCCTCAAAAGAACCCCAAAACTTTCTTTTCTTTCCAGCAATCTCTTTCATTAGCTCTTCAAAACAGATACTCTTTGTATTGGAATTCTTCAAGTTGGAATCTAAATAGGAAGGGAGAAGAACAATCCCAGAAGTCTGCTACTGAAAAATAGTTTGCCAAAAAATCTCTAGAGAACACCTGACATAGCAAGTAATTTTAAATATGTGAAATATTATATATAAAAGTTAAAATTTTCCTGATTTAACATTCAGAGCTATATATGATCAGTACACTTAGTAATTATGATGAAAAATACGACTATGTATTTTAGTTTTTATTTAGAGTAATTTCACTCCCAAGGTTAATGCTTAATGAATAATTAATTTAAGAAGGAGAAAATGCACAAAACAAAACAAAACCCAGTAAAATGTCACTTATAAAACAAAATTCAGGAAAAGAGAAATACCAATGAAATTTGCACTGACTTTTCTCAAAAAAAAAAGAATATTAAGGTAAAAATAAAATGCGTTTCAAGCACTGATGGATTCAAGCCATGTTTTATCTGAGGTGTTGGGATTGATTTTAAGTGTTGCAAAGTCTTCGTTCTCCAACAACATGGACACGTGCACACAGCCTCTTTTCTTGCTTTTTTACATCATCCTTCAATTTCTTTTCCTTGGGCTTTTTACAGTCAAACCCTTCATGCCCATCTTGGAAGAAAAAACTTTCAAATAGCCCCAACAGTTAGATTTTCTGAGTTTGTTTTCCACCTTACAAGGCTATAATTGTTATGTTCCAGTACACTTCACTCCTGTCCATCATAGTGAAAGATGAGCTGCCACCAAGTAATACACCTAGTAATAAGCAGGAGCAAAGTATCTGGCCTTATAAAAGCACCAGGGCAGTCATTATCAGGAGAAATTAAAGAGTTTGCTAATGAAGATGACATATTGAAAAGACAACTATATATTGAGGATCATGAATAACTAATCCATAGAGAAAGCAGGTAGAATATGTAGTCAGGTATTCCAGAAGTGTTGTACATGAGGGCAAAAGAAAAAAAAAAAAATTTCTCCTGTGTGGTGTTTAACATCCATTCTGAGGGGCACAGTATTTTTAACACTCGAATAGATTTTTAAATGAGAAGAAGACACATCACATTAGAAAAAATGAATCAGATACAGAATCTGACTTACTGTGTTGGGCAAAATGTGAATGGCATCTGTTGTACCCTGGAGGTAACTCTCCCTGCTGACTATACATGGAGCCTAGACAATTAGGTTAGGTACACACCTAACTTAAAATGAGTAATGTTGCTGAGATTATTTCCTTACAGTTAATTCCATTAAAATGTTTGTCAATAAAGATGTCACACTGACCAGACTTAATTCTAAATAATGGGCCAAATATACTGAAACTGCAAGCCAGATTCATCCTGTACAAACTGATAGAGCACAAATACTTAAGACTATCACTATAACTTTTCTGTATTCTGTCTTTTAATTGCTCTTTGGCCAAATTTTGACTTCAGAGGAGTATTGAGATTTTTGAGAAACACTAGGGTTTAGGTTTTGTGTAATGCTTGTGCTGTGTCACCTGCATAATGCTGGCACTTCAGCTCTTGTTAGTCATTGCCTCTCTCAACAGCTTTTCAGAGTAGCTGAAGAGATAGAGCTTTAGGGGATAGTAAAGCTTTGGACTTGGAGATGAAAAGAATAGCAGCCTAGATCACTCCTTAAAGTCTGAATTTGGTAACAGAAGAAATAAAATAAGGTAATTTCACTCGTATCTTATGAGTGTTATCTTTGTAGAATGTATGACCTAGAGACTGCCTCAGATTCTGAGTGCCAGTTGGTAACTCTCAATTTATTTGTAATGATGTCTTGCAGTATGTAAAGAAAGTTGAATGGAAAAGGAATCACTAAAGCTCCACTAAAATAATTTCCTGTCTATAAAATGAATGGTTTATAAACATTTAGGTTAAGTTTAATGAATATACTAAGAAATAATGAGAATAGGCTGATAAGGATTTTTTTTTCAATATAAGAAGTGAAAAAAATAAAATTCTTCTTTAGAATATAAATGAAGGAAAAAATATGCAGTAGGTGATTGGTGAAGAAAAGGAGGCAGTCTATCTTGTTTTGTGCAAAAATTCGAGGAGTCAGCTAAAATGTTATACTGAAAGACACTGAGATTCCAAACATGTAAAGATGAATGCCAATGGATTTTCTGGCATTAGAATAATAGGCGATTTGAATTCTGCATCTGTTTTTTCAGGTAGAGGGGAAAGTTTGATAAATGAACTTAACCACTTGTCACTGATGAGAAGAATATTCTTGGGACATATTGGGACTTAAACATCACTTTCTACAAGATATAATATTTTTATTTAAAATTTAATTGACAACACACATATACAAGTATGAGGTAGTGGGAGAAAACTATTTTTTTGTTTCTGAAGAAGATCTTCTACATGTTTTCAGTGTTTCTCAATGGTTCCAGGTAGAATCAGAAAAATAAAACACTATATTTTTTATTAGTATTTTCTTGATGCATACAGGAGATGCTATCTTCATTGTAATGGCATTGATGAGGACTCCATTCAACTGAATAAGCCTGCAGTGCTGTGCAGATGTGATTTGGGATATCCTGATTTCACATGTGTTACTGTCCCTGTTTTACCACTGTTCCCACACCTTAAAAATGCCCCTGCCTGTCTGCACTACAATCTACCCTAAACTGTAGATATGCTCTCTAGTGGCTTTCTCTTTCGTATTCTCCCAGGACTAAAAGCCATTGTTATTCCCAGCATGTACAGATGGTGTGGGACTTTGTGAACAAAATAAAAAAAAAAAAACGATACAAGCAGAGATAAATGCAATTAAGACACAGAAGATATCTTCTACTTTTTAGGAGTTGTGATAAAAGGGGTAATCACAGTGGCCAAAAAATCCTGCAAAATAGGAGTACAGCCCACATATATAACTGCAGCAGAATTGCAATTCCTCCTCCTACATGCTGGCTGGAAGTAAGAAGATTAGTTTTTATGAATGAAAACAAAATGAAGTAATATTTCAGGTACCTCTGTAGACTCCAGCTATATCAGACTTAAGAATTCCTGTAATTTCTTGGTTCATTGGTATAGTCCCAGTCCAGCTACATCTTAGTTTCATATCAGAGATTTATGAATCGGGCTTCCCATACTTAATGTCATCCACTTATTTCTGTAAAATAAAAATCTGGGCAAGTGGGTTGGTTGTGAGTCATTAAACACTTTCAAAGATCTCTGGGATGTCCAGTAGGTAAACCCACAGGCCTGTCTAGAAGGTTGAGCTTCTAGAAAAGAAGCAACTCCATATGGTGTTGGACTAATTAGAACTGTCTTGATTCCCTGCTCTTTCCACCATCTGTCTCCTGAATGCTTGATTATGCCTTAAGGAAGCATTACCCTCTGGATCACTTGTTAGTCTTAAACATAACAGACTCCCTATATCTTTCTCTTGGCCATCTGGCACTCTTCCCCATTCTCTTTGCGGGGTCTAAAGACAAATTCATCAATCCTTATATTTTTCTGCCCAAGTAAGCTGCCCCATTATGAGTAGATTCTCATGGAGATCTGTTAATTGCATTTCTGCAGTTCCAAAATAGGACCTTGTAAAGATTGATTTAGAGAAAGTATTTCCCAGTAATACCTGGAAAATATGGAGAATACTGACCTAATACCTAGCAATCACTCAGAAATATAGCTTCCAGTCATGCAACTTTACTACTTTACCCTAAAGGCTGAGCCCAAACACTTTCAGGGAGCAGTCATACAGGTCCACATGAAATACAACTGATCTGAAACAATTCATTCTTAATGTAGTGGAAGAAGACACAGAGAATTATGTGGTATTTTGCTACATCATAGTCTTGTTTTTGTATAGAAATGAAGTAAGGAAGATGTAGTGGGTAGACAGTGTCTGTATTCCAGGCACCCACCAAAGCCTCTCTATCACTCCCCTCAGCTGGAGAGAGGAGAGAAAATATAATGGAGGAAAATATAATGGAGGGTTCATAAATTGATATAAGGACTGGGAGAGATCACTCATAGGCAAAACAAGCTAGAATTAGAATTAATTTAATTTATTACTTACAAAATCAGAGGAGGATAATGAGAAGTAAAATAAAACTTTCAAAACATTTTCCCCCCACCCCTTCCTCTTTCTCAGCCCTACATCCTACCCCAGTGGTGCAGGGAGGCACAGAATGGGGTTATGGACAGTTCATCACCCATTGTTTCTTCTGTTGTTCAGGGAGAGGAGTTGTTCCTCTGCTGCACTGTGAGGTCCCTCCCACAGGAGACAGTTTGCCATGAGCTTCTCCAGAGTGAGTCCATTCCACAGGCAACAGTCCTCCCAAGACTGCTGCAGCATGGATGACTCTTCTACAAGGTGCAGTCCTTCAAGGACAGGCTGTTCCAGTGCTGGCTTCTCTCTCCTTGGGTCTCCCATGAGCTCACAGCCTCCTCCCAGGCATCCACCTGCTCTGGTGTGGGGCTCCACCATGGGCTGCAGGTGGATCTCTGCATCCCCATGGTTCTCCATGGGCTGCAAGGGCACAGCTGCCTCACCATGATCTGCACCACAATCTGCAGGGGAATCTCAGCTCCAGCACTTGGAAGAGCTCTTTCCCCTTCTTTTCCACTGACCTTGATGTCTGCAGAGTTGTTCCTCTCACATGTTCTCACTCTGCTCTTCTCTGGACACAGTTACAACTCTGCAACAACCCTTGATCTTTTCTTCCTTCTTAAATCTGTTATCACAAAGGCGTTACCACCATTTCAATGTGGTCCAGCCTTGGCTGGTGGCACATCCATCTTGGGAGTTGCCAGTGATTGGCTCTGCTGAACGTGGAGGGAGCTTCTGGCAGCTTCTCACAGAAACCACCCCTGTTCCCACCCACTACTAGAGCTTGGCCATGCAAATCTAAAACAGAAACCAAAATGAAATTTAGGGAAATCAGAAAGATAAAAGAGAGTGTGGGGGAATGGGGAATGAACATTTAAAGACAAGGAACCCAAAAAAGCAAGAAGAAAATTCAAGTTACAAATTGGCAAAAACTATTTTGTTTTGGTCCTGCATTTATGAAGAACTTCTTTAAAACAATATTTGCCCAGAAGAGTGCAATCTTCTTGAACATTTCAATTTTATGAAAGAGAAATTCTCCTCAAACAATTTATGGTAGAGTTTTTCAACCAATTCTTATACTTCTCTAGAAAAGTTGGAAACAAAAAATAGTGATTTAAAGCTAGAAATCTCCATGGTTTCTAAAGTAGATGGCATAAT
Organism: Trochalopteron elliotii; assembly: GCA_024734555.1. Taxonomy (NCBI): domain Eukaryota; kingdom Metazoa; phylum Chordata; class Aves; order Passeriformes; family Leiothrichidae; genus Trochalopteron; species Trochalopteron elliotii. The sequence goes on from JANPWX010000013.1 coordinate 5,965,471, forward strand.
CATAGACAAGGCATACATCTAATTGTTTTATTAAAGAACGGCTTCCAGTAACTTAGTTTTTGGATGAATGGAAGAGATCAAAGTAGTATGGATAAGCCAACAGCAACATCAAAATATTTCCCATTCTATTCACGGGGACGTCAATATCTCAATACAAAATTTTTATTAAATGATACAACTGTAGGACAAACAGAAGTAGGCATTGAATGAATACATTGGCTTCAGAATGAATATGGTACATGAAAAATTTAAATGAGAAATGGAAATAAAATATGGAAGAAAATGAAGATAACTGTGTCATTCGAAAAGAATTGGAAAGAGCATGTAACTTTAGCAATGCAGTTCCAGAAATAAAAAACTATCTGTAATTTCTTACACATTAAGTCTACTGAACAGAAAATCCTTAAAATCTGAGATGAACTGAAGAACTGCTGGTAATAACCAGAGGACTTGAATAGTAACAAATTCAGCCCAAAGAGATAGACTATTACATGAGTGATTTGCAAGTGTGCTCTGAATGAAAAGTATATAAAAGAAAAAGATTGAAGAAAAAAATTTCACTATTGCTATAGAGAGGGACTGCCTTGCAGTATAGACACCCAGCATTTGAGAAAAACAATGGCTTATGTGGGAAAGGCATAGCACTTTTATGAAGTGACAGACACAGAGCCATTATTACCAAATACTTTAAGTCACAAGACTATTTTAATCATAAAAATGGTAGAGCCCTCAAAGCCCAGAAGTAAAAAATGTATATTCAATGCAAGAGAAAGGTAATGAACAGGCAGCAGAAATAAAACAATTTTTTCTATATCATGCAAATAAATAGGCACATTTTCTTCCTCCCCCCTCTTTTTTCCCCCTTTTTTTTTTGTTAGCTCATTTTAAGATAAATCGCTTAAACAGATAAATAAGCTGATGAGCACCAGTAGCTGTAAAAGCAAAGAGAATCACACACTATGGCACACAATACCAGATTTTATTCACATGGTGTAAGAAGTTCAATAGATGAGAAATTCTTATCTGTGACTTCATGAAAAGATAAAAAAACACAAGCAACCAAAAAACATCCTAAACAAAAAAAAATAGACAAATTCCTGCCCCCGCCCTCCCTCTCCCTGCCCAACTACTCACAACAGTTGCTGAAGTGTTGGTTCAGGAAAATAATTGTCCTTTTTCAAGGAGATGTTGAGCAAAAAGACAGTACTGCACATAGATAAAACAGCATCTCCTACATTACAAAAACATAGAATACTGTATCTTGGTGTATCACAGACAGAAAAAGAGCTACTACAACACAGGCAGGGAAAAAAAATCAAAAAAACCCAAAAAACAACCAAAGTAAAGCAAAACAAAAGCAACAAGACAGTATCAAAAAGGAAGCTGTTGGATTTATCTATAGTACTGACTAGCAGTGACAAGTACACTTATAGGCATTGATACCATACAGACAGACTGATGCATAAAACCTATATTTATTGTCTTCCATGCATTTTAAATAAAAACGATTTTAATATATTATAAATGTGATCTTTAAATATTTGGAAATTTTCAGGATCCAAAGTTATGGAAAATAATAGGTGAGATTTTTAGAAGATAATAATTTGAGGGGTAGTTTTTAGAAAGGATTTTTAAGTGGCATTCTGCTTTACTAATGGATGCATCAAAGTAAAAGTGATTCCATAAAAATATTTCAGCTCCTAAGTATTCATCATAACTAATCATCTATAAATTTTATTTGCTACTTAAAATTACTTGCCCTCGAACCTGTATTTCCTAGTCCTGTCCTAAGAAAGCTCTTACAACTTAAGATGAACAGAAACTGACCCCTGACATACAGCTGTTTTTAAACATGACAAGTTTGGGTGCTGGTGCTATTACTACCAAAAAGGAACCTCTGAGAAGATTGACTGAACCAGGCAGCATTTCAGGAGAAGAAAGTATATGAGACAGCATTTCAGAATTTTAGCTGAATGAGTCTACAAATATGTCCTCCCTCATTTTCACTCAGTAGGATAAACAAAAACTGTAGATTGCTACCAGCTGCACATTCAGACAGGCTAGTAACAACTTTAAAAGCACAGAAAGCACAAATGTATTTCATATGCAGGTTTGAAATTTCCTCAGGTAGAGCTGTGAAAAGTCTAACAACTTTAATTTGGAGATACATGAATTTTCAAATTTATTTCTGGAGAGCTCATTTTTTAGTGTATTTTTTTCAGAAGCCCAAGTTTTGACTTTGTTATTTGAAATCTGAAGATGAAACAGCAAGGAAAACCAGAAAGGTAGAGACTGAGATAACAAGATTAGGACTGAAAATAGTACTCAAATCTGTCAAGGAGAAAAATCCCACATATTATTTGTCTAAACAATGACTTTACAGTGTGAAAAATAAACTCTCTTGAGCAGTGAACCCATCAGCCCCGGTGATGACTACAATTAAAACTAAATCCCACTGTATTTGTGGGCCTTTTTTCATAACAGGGGTGTGACCAACAATGGAGTTTCTTGCAAGATAGTAGGATTTGGGGTTTTTTTTCTTTTTCCCACTACTTCTCTTTGGAATCTGGAGCCTTTGAGTCCTTTATTCTTTCAAAGTCTCATATCAAATCTTTAGCAGCTCACTAATTTCTCAAAACCTGGATGACTAAACCAGGCTCATAATCTTTCTTTTCTGTCTAAAGCTTTCCTTTAAAGGTTTTATGCTACCACCCTCAGTTATCCAGAAACAGAAGTCTCCTTTGATACTCTCCCTCTCCTTCCCCTACAGTTTTTGAATCATAACCAAACCCTTTTGCAACTTGCTCCACGGTTTAAAAAATCCCTGCATACATCTACCCACTTATGTATTTTTGGGTTTCTTCTGAAATCTGTCATTCAAAGTAACTCCTCCACATCAGGGTTAAGAAAATACAGGGTTTTTTGCAGGGTTCCTCTACCATTAATATCTGTAGTTTTTGTTGTTTAGGTATAAATACATTTACACATATACATATATATATATATGTATACATGTACAGATTATTATATCAATAGAACAATAAAAACAGTATCAAAAAAAGAATTGACGATCTGTTTCACATGAAAATATCATATCTAAGTCACCTAAAAGAGCTATGAAATTCTATGTTGATTGTAAATTTCACCATACATCTACCCCTTTTACCTGATCAGTCCACATAATCTTTGAGCTTAGATTTTTCTTTATTCTTCCACTATCATTTATGTTTGTATTCACTCTAATACACCCTTGTAGTACAGGGACTAAATCTTTTCCATAAAACATCTAAAAATTTTCAGCTGTTGCAGAAGAAAAGATATAGCTGAACTTGAATCTCTATTTGTCAAAAATTCTCTCTAATAAAAAGAAAGTAGTATAACAGAAAAGAGTAGCACATCTACTCTCAAGCTAGCTCTTAAAGCAAAGTAGAATGAAGACCCTGGAAACTTCCATGGAGCTGAGATGATTCATTGTGAATTGTTTGTTCACTTCTAATCTCCACTTGTTGAACCTTTTTCCACAAGAGCAAAACTTTTTTTACCTATTTTCTAAATTGTCTGCAGATTCTTATATCAAAGCACAGTTTTCTAAACTCCAACTTCATATTTTTTATTTTTGTCAACATTCAGTTGCCTTCAATTTTCTTCAAAAAATCACCTCCTGTAACAAAAATGCAGAAGATATCTCAAGTGAATCTGCTCAATTAAACAGCAATTGTATCTCTAAATCCAATTCATATGGGGCCACTAGCTACAACTTTAGAAGCATTCAGAGGTAAACAGAAACTAAACATCATCAAACAGTATAATTATTCATTTGAAAAATCCTTTCAAATGGCTGAAATCCTCTCTTCATCTTAAAAGACATGAAATTAATAATAACAGCTGGTTTGGATGCAGCCCTGTTGATATTTGTATTATGTCCCATTCTTGTGAATGGGGTCTGGCTTCCTGCCAGATCCTGATGTGGCTACAAGCTGTTTCAAGTACCAGCTAGTATGGAAGCTGTCAATCAGAATATGCTTCCTTTATCACCACCCTGGTATTTCACGAAATACCAGAACGAGATGCCACACTTGCATCTGCTCCAGCGTGAGAGGCTCCGTATCACCCTGGTGTGGAGCCAGATCCTTTCGAGTGCAGTGCCCATGGGTATGCTAACATCAGGACCATCCTTCAGAGGCTAACTTTCCACTGGGTAATTTGGAATCTTATCAAAAGCCCATTGAAGTCAAAGGAAATATTCCCATTGATCTCACAGGGCTTTGATCAGGCCCATGGTGAGCATGTACTTTAACAGTCTTTCAGTGCTCTTGCAACATGCACAGCCAAATGAATACACTTAATCTTTTGAGTAGAAATGTGAAAGTCAGCACAGTTCAGCTGACCAGAGTCAGAAGTCAGAAGGGGACCTAGCATGTGGAATAAGTGATCTCAAGGCTTTTTTCAGCTGCCAGAGTTCAGCCTTTAATCAGTCAGGAATATTCACAATTGCCTTTGCCTTGTTGCTGTCAAAGCCTGTCCATTTGTGTGTTTCTGATGATGAGGCCCCCACGACATTTAAGTTGTTCCTGTGGCATAAAGCTTTGGTACACAGCCATTTTCTAGTGACCAGTTTGCACCTAAAACCCACCAATCCTAATTAAATAGATGTTTTTTACTGAGCACAGAAGCATACTTCAATGTGTGTTCATACCATGGCTAACCCTCCCTCATGCTTTTCTGCGTATGATCAGTGTGTTTCACACATGCAAATCAGGAGTGGAAACTTCTCTGTTCAAGAGTTTTTATGTGTGGGTTTTCCCACTGACACTCTTTCAAAGCCAATTGTTTGACTAGAGAGGGATTTAAATATCACCCACTTTCCCTCAAAATTTCAATTTAGTTCAAATTATTGGATTAATGTGAAGAATGGGCATAGGGCGTCCTTTCCTGGATATGGTTTAGAGAGGACATACTATTAATCTCCTGGCTATTTCAAGGTAGCTTCCCTGCAAGCAAAATGTTGTTTAATTGAGGAAAGCCTCTCTCCCTCAAAAGTATTTCAGGGAACTTCTATCTCAGATGCTGATCTCTGTGAATCTTTTTTTGAATGACATGTGTGGGAAGTTCTGAATTTGGCAGTAAGGTGTAAGGAAAATACTGCAGCAGATGTCACTGTTGTGGCTTTTTGTTGTGTTTACCTTTGGAGTTACTCAGCTCCTTCACCTTTAAAGCTACGCTTTTTGGGAAAGTTCCCTTGCATTGAAGTGCTACAAAGGTTAGAATTAGGTGACCCACTAAAGACCCAGAAGAGATGTACGGTCTCCTAACAAATGTGTTTAACATTGCTTTTAGAATCAAGATTATTTCAGAATTGCACTGATATCAGACTTCTCTGAAAACAGAAGTGGGAATTCATGCCTCTAGCTGGAGTAGGCTTTAATCTTTTTTTAATGAAGTGACCTAGTAAGGAAAATCTAAATGAATACTAGGAACTTGCTGGCAAGATACAATAGCACTGACTCTCCTACTGAAGTATTTTGCAAGGTAATACCCACAGGGTCAGGAATTTAGCGATATTGCTGGGGTATCTAACATGAAAATAAACTCATATATTTATGCCTATGCTTCTGAAAGGAAATTTTAAAACTATCTTTCAAGATTGTATCTCTATAAGTAACTACTGACTACACACTTAGGAACTGCAAAATGTGTCCCGGCATGCAGAACAAGAATCCGTGTTTTTGAACACGATTCCCAAAACCATGTCACTAGCACATTATAGTTGAATAATAAAAAGTGTGTAGGAATGCCTACACTAGGGTCAGTGTTACAGACTTGTCCGAAAAGTAAAGAAAGCTCTGGGGCAAAGTAACTGGTCGGTATTTGTCTTATCAGAAGCAAAGCAATAATTTCTATAGCAGATCATTACTCACATAAAATAGTTAATCACAGACACAGCTCCCTAGAATTTTTTAACTTTTTCTGATAGTCTTGTATTCAAACAAGAGAAGTAGGAGAAACATTTCAAAAACATCAAAATTACTTCAGGGCTTGAAGGGGACACTTCAGAAGCTGTTCATATGCATTGGCCTTTTAAGACAATGGATGTGCATCACCCAGAGCATTTGGGAGTGCACAGACCCAACCATGATGGCTAACAGAGTACCTTTGGCAACAACATAGTACTGGAAAATGTGTCTAGAGCTCTTAATTCACTGTGCTGAGAAGGACTAAGGTGCTACTTGAATTATTTTACCTGTAAACTTAAAGTTGTGTCTCTGTGTGGTGAACTTTGAGGAGCTCAGTGTTTGGGAAATAACCCCCACTTCAAAGATTTCTGACTAATGAAAGTTTTGACTAGGGTTCTGTTTAGGGTTTTTTTTGTTTGTTTGTTTTAAAGCCTATAGGTACAGGAGAAAAAAAGTCCTTAAAAGAATCCTGTGATTTGGCAAAAAAGTTTTAACACTATCTGTTATGGTGGAAAACAGCTTTAATATGTTCTGCTTTCACAGACTGGTTTTGTTTTTTTTGGTTGGGTTTCTGTTGTTGTTGTTTTTTTTTGTGGGTTTTTTTTGTGTGTTTGTTTTTTTTGTTTTGTTTTGTTTTGTGGTTTTTTGATTTGGGTTTTTGTTTTTTGTTTTTTGTTTTTTTTTCTGTATTTTTGTTGTTTTTTTAAGGCCAGGTATTTTTTTCTCCAGTTTTGTTTTGGCTGTTCCCTGTGTGTTTTAATTTTTAGGATTTGGTTTGGATTTTGGGTTTTATGACCAGATCAGTGGCAGTTACACCTTAGTAGCTTCTACACAAACTTTAACCATTAGAATATTTGGAAATCTGTGACAGAATCAGAAGTCTGGCATAAAGCAGTGGCATACTATCTACTGGTCCTTTACCATGGAAACAGAGGGATAGACAGCTGTGTCAATGTTGCCATGGTGAATAAGGTGAGATTAGTTTGTGGCTGGCAAACAAGAACAGGCATGTTCCAGGCTGGTAATGCTATACTCACTTACCTAAAGGAGTAAGATTGTTTTATATGGAAAAAAAAATTGGTCCTTGTAGCAGTGGAAGCACATTTGTACAAAACTGGTCTCTCACTGTGCACCGCTGGAAATTCTGCAGATAAAATTTCTGAGTATTCCAGTGCCAGAGATTGATCTTTTCAGTTCATGGGTTTGGGTCCAGGTGAGCTTTGAGGTTTTTGTCATTTATTTTAGGGGGAGGGGCAGTATGGATGCTATGGCAATAGAAGGTGATAAAATATTTAACCAAGTGGCTAGCTGCACTAAATCTGGTGTAGGAATTCACCATTCACTTTGCAATCATTTGAGATTCTTGTATTGAGTTTGTAGTAAGAAATTGCATCTTTTCAGCTCTGGTGATCATTTAGAACAGTACCCCATCTTTTCCTGATGCTGCTTCTGTAAAGAGAGTTACATACAGTCAGGCATGCTTCCATAAAAATCCCTTCTGTTCCAGCACAGAAAACTTTATTCCATAAAGATGGACTTCTGGCACTTTGCTACAGATGATGAGACATAGCCATGTATTCATTAGTCACGGAATCTAACACAAAATCAAAAAAAAAAATAGAAATCATTTTATCCCCCAAGTGGTCAAACCCTATTCAGTGTTAGACTGTGTTATTTATCTGTCTGTCTGGGATTGTGTCATTCTTTACTGCTGCAGTTCAGTGACTTTGTGAGAAGAGGATATTTGTCTTCAAAAATTCCGGTAATGGATCGTACATTGGAGTTACAAGGGCATACTAGGGGAGAGAGAATCTGTGTGGAAGATTACTCTTAAGTAAAAATGCTACATCTTATCTAGAAAACTGGAAGCTAATTTTGCTGTCAAACATCTGCGACCATTTAAGGCTTTACCTCTTTCTTTCCTCATATTAGTACATTCAATATCAATTGATAATAGGACACTAAAGTACCACAGTTAAATCCAGGGCAGAAGTGGGAGCAGTAGCATCTTCCCTTCACTGCAGGAAAGCAATCAAAGGAAGACACAGCTGTCAAAAATCCTTAGGTTAAGTCACAGATTTGATACCTAAACTATGTATTTAGGTGCTTAATCTTAGAATGTTGTTCCATTCCATGTATTTAACAAATGTGCATTTAATAAAGCATCTCTTTGGCCTATTGAAGTTTCAAGTTCTGAAAAATTATTCTCGTTCATTAACACCTCTATCTAAAAAATATGGAAATTCTCCAACTTTTTTAAGATGATAAAAAATATGAATTATCTGCACAATAGTTCTGTGAATAATTGCACTCATAAGTCCATTAAAATATAAAAATTACAGGGTTTTTAGGCTGAATATTGTGAAAGACCATGGAGTTTAATGGTCTCTTGAACTAGTATAATTTAGTCTGAGCGTTGAGTTTGTATTTTGAGCTGAGAAATGTAGATTTCTGAAAATCAAAAGATCTACAAATGTGTGTCAGGGTTCTTGAATGTTTTTCTTTTTTGTCACCACAGATGGTGCAGTTGATCTCACTGGAACTTTGATTTAAATATCTGAATTTGATACAGACAATATTGAATCCAGTCTCTCATTTGCGTCACATAGAAGTAAGACTATTTTTAATGATGGATATAAAGTTTCTTCTCAAATAAAAAGACAAAATGAGAAACTAACAATTGAAAGTGGCAATAGCACTGCTAACAACTGAGTAATCTGTTTCCCTATGCCAGAAATTTCTCCACACCTTCTGCTTTGTATCCACAGATTCAGATAGCAAACAGTGAAATTGCTTGTTAAATTGTACCAAACTAGCACTTAAAACAGAACTTGAGATGTTGCGATCAAAAAAAAAGAAAAAAAGAAAAAAAAAAGTATACATATATATATTTCAGAGTACTCAAAATTAGACATTTTACAAAAGTGATTTTTGCTGAGGGAAGTAAGTCTACAGCATTAATACAAGATACTGTGAGCAGATGCATTAAAACCCTCTATATTATCTAAATCTACAACATTCCTCTTTGGCTACCACCTTGGGGCACAGTTAGATTTGCTTTTTCTTGACTTTAATATGGTCTTAATGAATTACTGCTTCCTCTCCTCCTCTTCTCATTTCTGCTCCAGAACTGTTCTCAGGTCAGCCCCACGGCCATTTTTGCCAGCATTACTGAGTGAGTGGTAGACCATAAATGATGAATGGTGAGCTATGAAGAAGGGTTGGAAAAAAAAATCTTAGGCCAGTTTTGCCTCTAGGATGTCTGGAAATGAAGATCCTGGTGTTGATTTTCATCTCAGATCAGTTAAGGACATTGCACTACTTTTTTCAGGTTATGTTATGAGGATATTACATATCTTCAGAGCACAGAAAACCTTTTGAAAACTTATTAATGATTCCCAATAAGTTCTGGGGAAAGATACACCAATATGGGAAATTAAAGTCTTTTATTAAACATTAAAATAGAATTATTTCAACTACAAGCCTATGATGAGGTTAAAAATAGAGGCCTAAAACAAAAAGAGAACCATTACATTTAAAAAAAAGAAACTGAATGAAGACAGAATTTCTTGCAAGTAATATGAAATGAATTAAACATTTCTGAACATTGTGGGAATTTTTTTAAAAAAAGGTTATTATTCGTGTGGCTTTTTTTTGTTCTGTTGGTGTTATATCTGTTCACATATAGCCTTCAGCAACATAACTGCTATACCTAAATAACTTAGTACGTCTGTAGAACTTCATATGTAGAACTCCCTATAAAATCACAATAAGTAACAATGTTATGTGATTTGGCCTGCCCAGTGTTCAGAGATTTGGTGTCTGAATCCTTTGAAACCACTTCAGAGTGCCATTGAGTGCACAGATGTATTTGAGTATCAAGCAGTTGGGTTAATAGCTGATTTTTTTCCTCAGTTGCTCCAGAAGTCTGTAGTGCACATCCAAAATACTACAGATTTGGAGATCAACAGTGGTGAAGAAGTATTTGCCTTGACTGTCTCTGAGTTTTTCTGTAGGATACTGTCTTTTCTCGTAAGTCAAGCTTAGTCAGATGTCTACATACACTGTGGTATCTACAGAGATTTTCACATCAATAGGTTAAGCTTTTGCTTTCCATCTGAGAATAAAAATCTCACTTTAGAGGAGAGGTGTAAATCCATTACTTTAGACTGCATAGGCTGTGGAGCTGACAAGCATGTTCATGGATATCCATGCCATGAATGGCATGTGGTGTATCAATGTCAACTATTCCAGACAGACAGAAGTCCTGGCCCTGAGACACCCCAGTCGTGCTCCATGCAACACCAGGATTTAGACACCCAGCACTACAGTGTCCCAACCCAGCCAAGCTTGATTATCTGTGTCTGCAAAAGCTCTTTCTGACTTAATCACACAGACCACCAAGTTATCCTCACTTTTGTATTTATATTCCACCCTCACCAAACTAATTTATCATAGATATTCAGAAGGGCAGAGGAGGAATGCACTGCCAAATGCCTTGCCTTCAGTGAAAATTTCATGCATGAAACTACAGAAAAACATACCCAGTAACTGATTCACTAATGGCTGAAATACATAGCTTCTCCCCCTCTTGTAGTAAAATGTCAAATTCTATAGTGTAAAATATGCATGTTATGAAAATGGGTGCATAATATAAAAGTAGAAAGGTGAAAAGAGAATGAAAGTTAATACTTTAACAACACCTTTATTTACATATTTTGCTTTTTTCCCCATCTTTCTCAAGGAGCTCTGATGCTGTTTTTCACAGTTTCTTGTGTGCTTCACATTTTCGAACATCTGAATAAAAGAGGTCTGTGGTTTGATGTCCCAATTGACTACACTTTAATTCCACTTGATTCCTGGTATCAGTTTATATAGTAACATTTAACATACTCTCTAATCATTTGAAGCCTTGTACATGTGTACTTGCCAAGATGTTGACCCAGTAATCCAAATATTGACTGCAGAAATAGTGACTTTATATGTCCTATTATCAACTGGAGAACTACACACCAGTAATTTGGAGCTTGGCTACAAGAAAGCAAAATGTAAACCTGAATATAACACCCCTCCCTAAAATGCAAACTTAAATACAGAACAACTTCAAGGATAATATAAACATATTATCCTTAAAATCGTGTTTCAAGTGTAATTTTCAAAAATCATAGAAGCTATTAAACAAATAAATCTTAAAATTTCAAGGGAAATTATGTATTAATTTTTGATGGAAGACTTGGACAGACCAACTTGCTGAAATTGTCTGCAGTTCAAAGATAATTTCTATTTAAAGTCTGTTTACTTTAAAACTAAATGAGTTCTTGACATTCTGCCTTTTAAGTCCCTGGAAATCTACCTTATTATTACTAGGCTGTTCCTTCCTGGTAAAAAAGTTTCAGGACTGTGATGATTAAATGAGACTTGAGAAATCTAGGTTCAATTTTCAGCTGTTTCCCAGGATTCATATCTCTTCTCCAATATACGTACGTCTTCATTTTCCTTATCTGACTTTAAAGTTAGAAGATTTTATCTGAATTTTCAATATAGATTCTCATAATGGTTGGCAAATGCTGTCCTAATATTATAGGAATTGTCCTCTGGAAGTGCTTCTTTTCCTTTCGGTAATAAAATGATTTATAAAGATTGATTTTGTAACATAGGCAACTAAGCTGAAGATCTAAAATTAGGAATACAAGCACATTCCTCAAAATACATTATTTACTGGAAAAATTTTGATTCTAACCTAGGCAAGTCAACTAAATTTTTTGAATCTAAGACTGTCTAAGAAGGATTAAAATAATATTTTTGTGAGCTAGTTTTCAATCTATAAATATTTTCTTCTGGATATGTCTCATTTTTTTATTTAGATCATTATTTATGCATATCATATGTATGAGTGTTATTTGTATGTGTATTCCTTTTGTTTGTATTATTTATATTATTGGTAATTGTTTGTATTAATTTTTGCTCAACACCATCTGTCTGTCAGTATCCATCTGCCATCTCTATATTTAGACTTAGATTGCAAGATTTTGGAGCATGATTCATCTTTTTCTTCCTGACCTATTACAAGTACTCTTGTACTTCGTACAATGCCTAGGAAGTCTAGTTCTGAAAGAGTGGCCCACTTAAATCAAAGCATAACAAAAAGTCCTTGCTCCAAAGTGGTGGGATAACAAGCAAGTACAGATGCACAGATGGCACTGTACAGGGAGGCAATGGGACAAAGTTTGCCAGCATGGTAGGTACTGTATTACAACAACAGCCTCCTTGTTTTTCATGTTTTTGTAGACATAATAAGATAAAAAAATGGTTTTACAGGAAACTCCTCTTAGTGAGAGGCATGTCTCAGCACCAGAAAAAAAAAAGATGAAAAAAAGATGCTTACTCAACAATACAGTGAGTTGGGGAGTGAACTTCACATGAGTGATGGGAGTTACATTACAGAAAATGGAGAAGGTCATTGAAAGCTTCTAAAATTGAAACAAGTCACTTAATTTGTGCCATAAAGGAGCAGTAAGAAAATAACACAAAGATGAGCAGCACGATGATCAAAGCAATGAGATAGGAAAATGGTATTTGCAGCAAAATTTCAAATGACTGTGAGTAGGGCAAACCAGCAAGGGACTGCAGTCAGAGAGGAGGAAAATACAGTCATGAGAGAGGAAGCAAGGTGATTGGAAATGCTTTGGATATTTAAATATGGTTTCGTTACACAGAACAAACTGCAATTGCTGAAGTAGCAGGCACATGCAAACAGTAGGCAAGATAAGTTTCTGGAAAATTTACATCATTGGTCACATTTAAACATTATTAATAGAAGAAAATAATTATTCACCAAATTTTCTGCTCTCTCTGCAGGGATTTGTTGCAGAAGTACATAGTGAGATACACTTCCTATGCACATCCCTGATGTGCAGCATGATGACCATTTCTTGATTCCGATTCTTTTATGGGCAGACCAGATGAAAGTGTCATTCTGAATTTCTTAGATTATTTTAGCTGTCCCAGTGTCGTCGGTAAGAGTTTCCATTCCTGCCACGAATTATTTAAATTTGTGAGCCATTTTGAGTTAAAGACAGAAACTGAGTAAGAGACTTGGTAAAAAATACAGCTTTACTGTACTTACCTGGCATATCTCCTCTTCCTTGCTACATTTATTTATGATCGAGACCATGTGAAAATTATTTCTGTAGGTCTTAGATTCACTTATTCATGGATCCCTTCTTCACATTCAGTTTTCTCCCTGAGTAGCAAAATCTGCAAAGGACAGAGTTCAAAGATAGTTTACAACAATTACATGTAGAAATGTTCATTAACAAAAATGAAACAGCTACTCTCACCACCTTCTAACTAGCGTTTCATAATCCTTGAAGCATTTTTTTTAATTGAAATTTATATGGAGACCTAATTAAAAATATAATCAAATCTGCTGTGAGTGTATTGGACTGAGAAATATATTTTGTTTTTTAGCTTTAGTGCCCAATAAATCAGAATCATATAGGTATTTAAAAGCAGAAGACACAAGGTTAAGGACTTGACTCTATTGACTCAATCCTCAGGAAAAGGTGAATCTGAACTATAATCCAGAATCACAGAATTGCTGAAGTTAGAAGGGACTCCAAAATCATCTCATCCATCTCTCCGATAAAGCAGGGCCACATAGACCTGGTTACACAGGATCATGTCTAGACAACTTTTGAATATTTCCAAGATGAAGATTCCACAACGCCCTTGGGCAACCCATGCCACTGCCCAGTCACCTTCACACTGAAAAAGTATTTTCTGATGTTTAGACTTAATCACCTGTATTTCAGTTTGTGCCCATTTCCTGTGTTCCTGTCACTTGACACCACAGGAAACAGTCTTTTCCCAGCCTATCTCCTCTGCCAGCTGAACAGTTTCAGTTTTCAAAGCCTTTCCTCCTACAAGAGGTGCTCCAGTCCTTTAACCACCTTAATGACCCTTCTTTGCAGGTTTTGTCTCTCTTGATTTGTCTCTCTTGTACTGAGCAATGCAAAGCTGGACAGAGCCCTCCAGGTGTGGGCTCACCAAGTGATGAGTGTGGGGGAAGGATTGCAGCCCTTGACATCTAGGCATCATTCCTTATGCAGCCCAGGATACCAGTGGACTGCATACTTTGACTCTTGTGAGTGCCAAAGACACTATTTTGGTTCATGGTGCCCAGCTGGATCCCTAGGTCCTTATCTGCCAAGCTACTTCCCAGCTGGATGGCCCCAGCTTGTACTGGTGCATGGAGTTGTTCCTCTCCAGGTGCAGGACCTGGCACGTCTCCTTGTCAAACTGATCTCTGGCAGGTAGTATTCCTGTCAGGTCCCTAGTTTTCCATCCTTCCCCTTTGCCAAAACTTTCATTTACATTGATGGTGGGGACGAATTCTGACTGCTGCTATTCTGCAGATGGTGTGTGAAACATTTCAAGCTGCTGAGTCTCAGTGACAATCTTTTTCCTTTTCTTCTTCTTTGATGCTCATTTCTGCTCTTATCTTCCACTTGTGGGAACAGCCACTCCATGATGGCAAACCTTCCCCACAGGATAGAAATGCATCTCTTGCAGAATTCCCTTCCATCCTCAGATTAGTAGGGCTGATTCTGCTGCCTGAGACTTAGTTTGTGATGAAGCCTCTAGCCTTGCAGGGACAGCTGCTCTAACACCTACAGAGGAAAGTGCCCTATGACATTACTCCCATGTGTGAGACTAGTACAGCAACAAAATTTCACATGAGGTCCCATTTTACACCCCTTTCTTTTATCCTTATGCTCAAACTGCAGTTTCTGTTGGCCTTCTTAGCTAATGTTGGCACATTAAATCTATATATTCCAAGTCTCAGGTCATCAAAAGATACAACTCTTCTAAGCATAATTCGGAATATAATTTTATATTCTTGAAACGTTAAAGAAACCCTTGCTGCTTAGCTTTGCACAGGTCTCTTTCTGTTTTACTTACTATTACTAGACCTTGTATAAGAAAAGAATCTGTTCTTCACGACTCTATGTCTGAAAGTCCACTGAGAAGCTCAATTACTTTGATGCTTAGAACAGGTTTAAGAGTGAATTTTCACACCTATATATCATTAAGTTAGCAGGAAATATGTGAATCCTTCATTTCAGACTTTCCTTAAGCCTATTTAAAGAAACCTCAAAGAAGTCTTGTCTCTTCCTACTGAATCCTCAGCCTCTCTGTGTCTGAGTGTTCAGTTACCTGGGTGACCACAGGTCCTGGTCACTCCAGGTCTCTGAGCCTTTTATTATGCAAAAGATGAGCAGTTCACAGCCCCTTGTTGATGCTGAGGACCTAGAAATAAAGCAACATACTTTTGAGACAATATGAGGATAGGAGGTAATATAAAGACTTGTCTTTATTGGAGGCATCCAAGGGGCAGATATGGAAGATGCCCACCCTGCATAGGATGAATACATGTTTTACATGTTTAGAAAATTAGCATAACTGACAAAAATCCCCAATTAGAGACATAAGTGGTGAGGTAGTTCTTCCTTGGTTTAACCCTTTTCTGAATTGTCCCCCCTTAGATAGGACCTAAACTTTGTTTATGAAAATGTGTCTCAAAGACCTGGTTTCAACTTTGGCTCCCAGGAAGAACCAAAATAGGATAGGGGTTTTGGAGCCCCAGCTTGAAGCCTCTGGAATGTGCTTTTTCTTTCTGCCTACCAGGGTAGGGAAAAGTACTGGAGCTAGATAGGAACTATGCAACTATACAACAGTAAAGCTAGAAAATATATATATGTTGGAAATAAAAGCAAAAATCATTCTGACATCATCTCCAACCACCCAGAGCTCAGCCTGCAGCTGGCTCTGTATCTGCACCCTGCCCTGAAGGTATTCCTCAAGAATTTTGATAAGGTAGAATTAAAGTAGAGGAAATATGAAAAAGCCCATGTTTCTTTTACTTGTAAAAGAAACAGTAAAAGACAGGGGGATATTAAAGATAGTAAAAAAAAAGGAAAATAAAAGGAAAAATAAAATGTCTAAAAAATTTGAATTATGATAAAATCTACAGGAAAGCTAAACATCTGGAGAGTTAAACAGACTTGTCATCCAAACTAAGTCATTCCTGCTTCTGCAGACTTGTGACTCTCTCACCCTCTTTGCTGTCAAATACAATATAAAGCATGCTTACCAAACCCACAGGTTGCATGAATTGTTGATTCATTTTTAAATCAAGGGATATTTTTCTCTTTATAAATAATAAAGCACACATACAGGCTTCTTCTGTTGAATTTGCAGAGGCACATATGAATTCTTCAGTGCTTCCCCAAGTAATGATAAGATGGCAGCTTCCAGATCATTTTCTTCCAATGGAATATTCATCATGCAGATGATCTCCAGTTACAGTGTGTCATTTATAAACTTCAGTATGAAACCTTGGGGTCTCTGTGGCTTCCTTCAGCCCTCTGCCTAGAGCATGCAGATGGATAGGGCCTTATTTGTTAGAGAGCTGACAGCTGCCATCACTACCATCATGAATCCCACTGTTACTTCTGCTGTTAAGAAGGCCAGTTCTCTGGATGAATGAACATAGTTGTTTCCAAACAGGGGAGGCATGGTTGTGGAGATAAAGCCTTCATCCTGAGCAAAGGCATTGCCATTCTTCCTCACCTCACTCTCAGCAAGAGCAGACTACTGGCTCCAAAAGCCATAACAGAAGAGATGTTCTGAAATTTTGATCAGGTATATGCGTCAGACTGTTTTACTTTTTAATTTTCCTTCTATTTTTTTCATACTTCTTTGTCATAAAATGCCTAGTACTGACATTGTCTACTTCCTCTATTGTTTTAGTGAGAATATGTTCTCCTCTGAGGGACAAATGAGAGGTTCAGATTTCACTAGCTGGACAGCAGGATAGGTTTTGTCTGGACATCACATGAGATCCAGAAAGTCCATGCATGGAAATGGTTATAGATTCTAAAGGAGTGTCCTGGTTTAGGACAAATTAGGGGAAGGTCTCCAGAAGGAGCCCCCCAGAAAACAAACCTCCACCACCCCTTCCCCCCCCCAGCTCTGGGTTTGAGAAGGAATTCCTCGGAGGAGAAGTGGAAAAAACCTATTTATTTGACAAATAAACAAAGACACTCCCCAACACAAGGGAAAAGAAAAATACTCAAGAAGTTGCTGTGAGGGGAGGGCGCAGAGCTTCTGTCTTCAGGCGTCGAGGACCCCCAGATATTCCCAGGTCAGGTCCGGAGCCGGTCCAATGATCTTCGGGGGGGGACGGGGGAAGAGAGAGAGAGAGGGGAGGAAAAAAAAAAGGGGACAAAAACAAAAGCACAAGCAAAAAAAAAACAAAGCCAGAAGCAAAGTAAAGCAAAGCTAGTAGTAAAGCAAAGCAAAGCAAAGCAAAGCAAAGCAAAGCCTGCAGCCAAGCCGAGCTAGCAACAAAAAGCCCAAAGCCAGTAGCCCCACCGCAGCAAAACACCCCACCGGGGGCGGGGGGGCAGCGGTTAGACATAACAGTGCAGTACATAGAGATAAAGCTGCACGATTGGGATAGGAGGCGCCGTCAACCCAGGACAAGGAGATATACGCCTTTCTGGACTGGCAGCTAGAGAACAATCAGGCTAATTTGAAATCACTCAGATGGCACTAGATGCCCATGTTTAGATAGCTGAAAGAGTAGGAGAGAATTCAGCTGCAATAGTAGGTTTTTACTGGAGGGAGTTTGCATGTGATGAAAGTAGGTTTCCTAAATGCCTGTTATGATTTGTCACGAGAAAGGGATTTGCCTTGACAGTCAAGTGATGCCATTTTGTGTTGCCACTAGAAATCCTAAACCAGACTCCTGCTTCTAGTGAAATGGACATGTATCTCAGCTCTTGGTTTCATCTCAGTTAATTTTAAGAACTTATTTAACTTGCACCAGAAGAGTAAAAGATAGGGATGAGATATAATCAATTGAATGTATGGGAAAGTAGTAACATAGAAAAACTCTGGCTAGAAACCCTCGAGTATTGCCAAATGGGTTCAATTAGTTACCCTAAAGGAAGGTTTTACAGTTAGAGGGATAAATCTGGGCTATTTTCATGAACCTGGGTAGTGACTGGCCTATGGAATTGTAAACCTAATCCTCTGTTAGGCTGTAGGTGTCTCTATATCAGTTGTGTTTGTTGTTTCCTTCCTGTCTTCAACACAGCTGCAATTGGTTCAGCTTCCACTTCTGCTTTACCAACTAATCCAACAAACCCTATGATTCACTAGAGAATGAGATGGGCTACCTTCAAGACATGAAACTACATGACATGGAGTATTCTGGTCATTCTCATATGGGATTTACTATAGCACAAAGCCTCACTACTGTAGAAGATTAACTTAATTGGTGTCATGGAATGCCTTTGTCACACCAGGGAAAGTTGTATTAATCTTCCTCTTGAATGTAGAATAATGATTGTTACAATATCTTATCTAATCCTTATCAAACCTGAACAAACTGTTCTTGTAATTTTATTTCCTGTTGTTTTACTGGTAAGAATGGTAAGAGAGCTGCATTTTCCCTCAAGTGCAGGAACTGAAAGAAGACAAAGTAAAGGTAAAAAACTAGAGTTCATTGTGGAAGATGAAATTTAAATCAACAGAGATTGAGACTAAGATCTTATAGGGAGAGATTATGTGATTCATGGGACAAAGCCCTAATAATTTATTTTATTTATTTTTCTCCACTAAAGGGACAATTTATGGCATGTGGATGCATAATTAAAGCATACATATACTAATTTACATAAGAAAAAGAATACACTTTTTTGTGTGTGAATGCATATGTCTGCATGTTTGTTTTTATTTCATATATATAAATATAACTTATAATTATATCTAAATGCATTATTTGTATATTTAAAAACCTGTGTCTTTAAATTTATGTTATAAGCTAATGTGTGTTTGCATGACATATAATGGAAAAATATCATTATGTCTCTTGGATATGTATTTATAATATATAAAGTTTAGTTTGACATCACTGATGAATCTGAGCATGGTCTTACTGGCCTATAGACTATAATATAGAAACAGCAGTACTGCTCTTGAAAGGCTTGTGATCTCAATATTCAAGGCAGGTAAAGAAAAATGGTAGCAAGCTAATAAAAATTTTTAAAGGAAAAAAAAAGAGAGCGTGTACAGTGTGTCCTTATTTACTTTTCACATGGTAACCTCACCGCCCACTCTCCTTTGTCTTGCTGCCTCACCAAGTCTGCTGCACAGTCTTGATTTATGACAAGTTCTCTCCTGTTTTATTACCGGCCATGAAGAAACACTACCTCTCTTTGAACACTGCATGCTTTGAAAATAGTCAAAAATAAGCTACTTACTATATTTGCCCAACACAAAGTTCCTAGCACTTCCTACCCCATAAGAGTGGGAGAATTTCTCTTGTGCCCCTTACAATACTCCTATACACAACTGCAGTTTCTTATGTGCTCAGTCATACAGTATTATTATTCCACACAAATAAATAGTAAGCTTACAAATCACATGATTCCTGAATGTTTTGCTATAAAATAGATTTATTAAATACAGACTATCCTCTTCTTTTCATTACCAGTCATTTAGCCTGTGAAGCAGTCCTTGAAAGGGAAGAGAAAACCTATGACAACTAGTAATTTGCAAGAGCTGGATCTGCTTCAGTGAACAATAGCATTACTTGAGATAGTTTCGAGGTCCAATAGTGAGCTCATAGGTCAGACAATACCAGACCTTCTTCAAATAACAGAATGGCTTCTCTCAGGAACTTTGTATTTCTGTAAAATCTGTGTGTCATCTTGCTCAAACAAGTAGAGAAAAGGCAGGAAATACAGAGAATGAGAAACCTGTGGAAGAATACAATGGAAGAAAAAGAAATCATTTTAATCTCTCTGGACCTAACTAATTATGAAGAGAAAAAGACTGATGCCTCCAGTTTAAGTAAATCATTAGCAATTTTTTGCACTAAGAGAAATAGCTGAGTTCACAGAGTTGTTAAAAAGATTTAAGATCATAAGTGCCTATATGCAAAGTAAGACATAGTGGGAAATACTCTTAAAAGGCAAATGCAGTGACAAAAACTCCCTATTGCTTTTAATAGATGATAAATGGGACTCCTCTGAGTTAACTTTTCATGTGTACATTTCAGGAAAATGGCAAGGATTTTTTTCAGAAGACTTGGGTAGGGAGGGATATTAACCAGAACAATGATAGTTTAAATTATTCTGCAAGATATGACAGGGATATAATGAAATACTGCGGAGAATTATGACTTCACCATGCAGATATTGTGTATATGTAACACAAAAGGTTAAGAGTCCTTTAACGTTAAACGTTAAAATTAGCAAAAAAATGAAGCAGAAAAATTTGACATGTGGCTCTTAAAATGAAGATGCACCTGATATATCTTTGATAAACCTATATTCCATTATTAATACAGGAAGTACACTTAGGGTGATGGTAAGAAATACACTGTCATTGCTAATACATTAATCCTTGGGAAAATGTAAGCAGCACTAAATGGAATTATTGTCTACCTAAAAAGACAGGTGGGTTGAAATCTAATTAATTTGTTTTATACTTCAAGCATTTCTTGAAAATATCTGAAAGCTAACATGACTACTCCTGCAAAATCTTCTAAAAATATTTATTGAAGATAAATTAAGAATGCTAGCACTCTTTGTGCTACTTACAGTATTTCTATGGATTCTTTCTTGCAAATTTTTTTCTATTCAGTAAAGACATAGAACTGTACATGTTTTATGAATTTTGTCACCAGACCACTAACTATGTGTTTGCACGACAAAATGTAACAATTTGCAGGTCAAATTTAATCACTGAGAAAAAAATCTTATTAAATGTATTTTGACTTCTTAAATTGTTTTTGGATGTCTTTGAAGAAGAAAAAAAGAAAAAAAGAATTGTCATATTTGTTTTCTTTAAGGATTTTTTTCGTTTGTTTGTTTTCTTAATAGCTATGTTTCTCATCATGCAGATATATATCCCATCTCCAAATGGAACATTTGACAGCAAGTATTTCCATGTCCAGATGGAAAGGACAGGACTTCAGGCATGTATTTCCAGCCTGTTGCCTATAATTTTGTAGGCCCTGATTAAAGCATGCACGTAGATTTATCTTTAAGCATCTGCCTTCATCTCATTAAGCACATGTTTAACTCTTCTTTTGAGGAGGGATGTCTTCCAGAAAAAAGATCTAGAGTGATGCTATTCTTTGCTTCTGACACTGAATTGAGTCAATGGGTCTTGCAAACTGCAATTTAGAAAAAAAACTTTCTTACTTTCAAATTAGCTTGCTGGATCTTCTCTTTCTCTCTCTTTTTTTAAGGAATGAAAGACATTCACGAGACTTGCAATTGTATGTCACATACTTCTTTATTCTCCTTGTTTTCTGTTCTTCTAATGCTGTCCACTGTTCTCACACAGGGTTTGAATATTATTGATTCCCTTAAATTTTAAAACGTGAAGGTGAGTTCAGTGAGAACAGCTGATTTTCTTCCTCATGTTATATATTAATAATATTTCTGTTGCTTTTTCTTACAATCCTTGGAGTCATCACACCTTTTCTTTTTGTAAGCAGCAAAAGAAGTGGTTTTATAGTAGCCATCAGACCAATTGTAACTGCTAAATTAATAAAATAGGAGTGGATAGGACTATTCAAGTCTACCTAATTAAATGGCAGAACTGCAGCTTGGAAGACTACATTGATTCAATTCACTACTAGAAGTCCAACTGTCTGCAATCTCTAAAGAGGTTTTTGGTCCTAAGATCAACCTGATTTTAGAAATGCAAAATTTTGGCAAATTTTATATAGCATAGAATTTGAGAAGCATTAAGAATAAAAGTCACATCAGTTAGTAAAGAGAAATATACACAGTTTTAAAAAACGTGAAATAAAAAAGAACCTTGGGAACTAGCCCTACCATCAGCCTTATGTCTGTGATAAGTAAATGACACTAAATTTAAGAAGCCTGTGTTTGGCTGATGGACTGTTAGATGGGTAACAAAATGACTGGATGGCCATGTCTGAAGAGTTCAACATCCAAGTGTAGTTCAGTAATGTATCATGCCTCTCAGAGGTCCATACTGGAACCAACACTGTTCATGTCTTCATCAGTGATGTGGACCTGGGATTGGGTGCACTGTCAGCAAGTCAGCAGATGATGGCAAGCTGAGCGGGGCAGCTGCTCTGTGTGAGTGAGGAGATGCCAGCCAGGGAGACCCTGACAGGCTTGAGGAGTGTCTCCATGCAAATATCATGAAGTTCAACAGGCCAAGCACAAGGTCCTGCACCTGGGTTGAGACTGTCCAGTAACAGACTGGAGCAAAAATGAAATAAGAGCATCTCTGTAAGGAAAGACTTGGGGATAATGGTGGGTGAAAAATTGAACATAAACTTTCCCTGTGGCCAGAAAGTGAGCTATATTATACGTTGTGTAAAAAGAGCTGTGGTCAGCACCTTGAGGGAGGTGATTCTCCCCCCTCTCCTCGGCTCTTGTGAGAACACACCTGCAGCAATACATTGAGCTTGGGCCTTCCCAACAGAAGATATGGACATGTTGGAGCAGGTACAGAGGAGGAAGATGAAAATCATCAGAATGCTGTAGCATCTCTCCCATGAAAATAGGTTGAGAAATTCAACCTAGAGAAAAGAAGGCTATAGGGACACCCTGTTGTAGTCCTTCAATATGTAAAGGGGAATTATAAGAAGAAGACCTTCTATCAGAGTCTGTAAGTGACAAAAGAAGAGGTAGCATTTTTAAAAGAAAGAAGGTAGGGTTAGACTGAAAATAAAGAATAATTTTTTTTATGGTGTGAGTGGTTAAACAGTACAACAGATTGTCTGGAGAAGTTGTGGGTGTCCCATCACTGCATGTGTTGAAGGTAAGGTCAAGGTGGAGGAGATTTTGTGTAATCTCATTGCTCTTTGTCACAGGCAGAGTGGGAGTTTCAGACAAAATTTGTTAGAGAATGCCTCCAACTGAATCAGGAGGTGCAGAAAGGGTCCCCTTTCTTTGTAAGGTCCTCAGAGAGGAGCCTAGGTGCAGCTGGTTTGAATCTTAGCCCCAGACTTTGTCAGGGTTTATGACTAAAGGGTTGTCTGTGTGTAACTGGACCTTTATAAAACTTTGTCCCTCAGGATGAAGAATGGAAAACCAAATATCCTTATATAAATAAAATTATTTATTTAATGGATTACAATAATGATTAGACAAAAATCCCTTAATCAGAATTTTTTACTACATATTATGGATATACCTACTTATGCAGTGCACTATTTTTGAAGCAACATTGAAGCAATTATATTAAAGCAACTATATTGAAGCAATATTAAAGCTAGCAAAGCAATTGCCAAGTAGAGATTGATGTTACTTTCTTATACCAACCACCATACTCAGATTTCTTTCTCTCAGCCTCGAGAAGTTGTGGCAGGTGCAGGGGCGACCCAAGGAACGAGGCAGACACAGGCACGCAGCAGGTCAAGGGAAGGCTTCTGCCTCTTTTATTCTTTTCTAATTATCTGACTCCATTACTTATATACATTTGTACAGAGGTTCAGGAGATTGGCTACACAGGTAGCCACCTCTTTGACCTGGATGGTGAACATCACCGTCCATCACATTTCTCCACCCATAGCAGAAAAATGTAAACAATAGATAAATGCTAAAAATACATATTGTTTTTGTGAAGCTGTGTGAGAAACTCTAGTTCAAGAGTATAAACAACAAAAAGGCTTTTGCATCAGGGTGACAAGAAGTAACCTTGAGGGACTTCCTCATGCAAGGGAAGGATATTCACACACTTTAGGGAAGTACATTAGAAGTCGTCCTTGTGCAAAAATGAGGCTGACCTTTTACAGTATAAAGTGATTGACTGTGATATATATGCATTTTTTGGATTATGTGCTGTCAGGCTTATTCAACAAAATATACTTTGTGCTATAAAGTGTTAACAGTTCTGCTCATCACTTTGGACTCTGTATCAAGGTCTGCACATCCTTGCTGCTCCAGCCACATCCAGGGTCTCCCTGTCTTGCATATCCTTGTAGTAGATCTGACAGTTTGGTCAAGCTGGCCTCTACATTATTCACCACTAAGAACAGCAGACCCTCCTTGCTTGGTCTTACGACTAATCAGAAGACCGCTCTTGTCCCACCAAACAGGAGGCCCTCCTTGCTCCAGCCACCACAGATAAATTTGACCTGCTGTGTCCCCTCTTATCTAGAGCACCACACTACACTCTTGAACAAGCTGATGTAGTGCCACATGTTCCCGTCCACAGCAGAGAAGTTGGACTAGGTGATTTCTAAGAAGTCACACTCTTACCAGTTCTATTCTTATTTCTGATCTTGAATGCAAGTCTAAAGCTAAACGTGATACTGTGAACTAATCTCTTAATCCTTATTGACAGAGAACAACTTGAATCTTGACAGGACTAGCAATATCACAGGTTTTCAGAAGCTCTGCATGCATCAGTGCTAACCTTCAAGGTACTAATTCCTCTTCTTTCCTACTCTTTTAGACAAATTGTGCAGTGAAATATCATCTGAAAATCATCTGATAAATAGCAACTCACCTGTATGAAATCATAATACATTAAAATAAAATTAATCCAAGCCCTCTAACACTGTAAAATATGTAAAACATCATGATAACTAACTACAGTGGTGGGGTAAGGATATGAATTTTGTTTCAGGATAGTCAGGACGAGTCTGATTAAATGATAAAGGACACACAGAAATGGAACTCTAATCCCTATTTTAAAAATCACACTTCAACACTTACTCACTTATTTACTTGCATTATCAATAATCTGCCTTAGTGTTTTATCACTCCTCTGCATTCCCTTTCAAATCAATTACTTTGAATTAAAATCTCACCAGGCATCATAATGCCTGATAGTGCAACATGTTCCACTGATAGAGAGTGAAGATGATGTCACTCTAAAGCCAGGCTCTCCTCTATATAATCTCTGCAGCTGGCAGTTTCACACCACTCAGGTGAGCTACAGATCTCTATGGAGCTTTCCTTCTAATTGAAGCATGACTTCTAATATTTGAAGTCCTCTGATTTTCTAGAAAGTTTAGTTTGAGACTTGGTGATGATCCAGTATGACTGCCTGAAGAACAGAGTGTGAAAATCAAATGATCACACTAAGATTAGATTCCTGAGCTCTTCAAACAGTGCTGATCCTGCACTAATGTTGACATATTTGATATTTCTTAAGAGATTTGGTTTTGAATGGCTCTTTTCCTTGCATGAGCTGCTAAAAATATGTATAACGGCCCCCCAAATGTTCATTCCTTCAAAAGGAGGAATTGCATGGCTGCATTTTCTTTTTTTATTTTTTTTCAGTAAAGTGGATACACAAGTTTGTTATGGGACTCATTTAGGAAATCTGAGCAACAGGACTTCAATTTTGCAAAAACACAGATCATTACAACCTACCTGGTAAGTTTTTGTTCTTTACAACCCGTTGTTTCTTGTACCTATGAAGAACTATCGGGATTTATGCCGTTTGAAAGAAATAAAATTGCTATGTTTTTTGAAATAATTTGATCATTGATTGTGCATTACACTTCATTTTATAAACCATTTAGGAATGATTAGTAAACATACAGAGGTTATACATGTGCACACATAATAAAATTTATCTTCTGCCATTTGCCTATTTTATATAAGTACAAATTAAGCCTTTAATTAACACCCTTCATTGTTTTATTTGAATATCTTTATGTATACTGAATATCAACAGAAGGCTTCACCAATTTGCTGGGATACTGATATTTCTGAGGTCAAAATCCTGGTAGACTAATGTATTTTAAGTGCTATTTGGTACTGATTCATAAAAGAAAAAATAAAATTGCCACTTAGGAAAAGAATTTTGCAATTCAGCATTATTTGCCTTTTGGATGATGTAGCAGAGATTACTCTTCATTTAAAGCATTCTTAGTAATTTCTTAACCACCCCAAGTGCAAAGTACCAATAAACATGCCCACAGGTACCAAGTTTTTCCAAGCCAGGTCAAATGCACTGGCAACATCCTGGCTTAAGTCAGCAATTGAGTATCCATTAACACATTAAACTATTCATTTCTACAAAAATTAAGCTTATGTGCATGGTCTGCTTCCTAAAACTGACCTGTAGAAATCCTGATGGGCTATCTTAGTCCACAATTAGGGATTTCTACAGATTAAGTTTTAAGGAATCTTCTTTAAGCAAAAGGTATAATGTCAAGTGTCCATTATCAGTCATTTTTTTGATGTCTCAGGATTTATTTCATTTCCTAGAGCTTACTTAATACAATTCTCAACCCGTAAACTTTATTTTATTTGGGAATCTTTTTTTTTATTATTTTATTTTATCCAGAAGTGGTATAATTTAACAGTTAATTCTGTAGTTAGGAAATTTCTCTCTGAATTTAAAGTAGATTTCAATCATAGATAGAATAATGCTGGCAGAGCAAATTCACCTCTAGCCAGGGTGTTGTAAATGAGTATTCTTTATTTTAGATCAGCCCATAATGAATTCATTCAAACCATAATGTTTAAATGCTTAGGTAGTGGCTGCTAAAACAAATATTAAACTTTGACTTTATTAAAATGGTGTAGCCTTGAAACAATACAGACTTAGATACAGGATTATGTTTATGTTCATATACAGATAAATATATATGCACCACATAACTAAATATCTAACTGAATTGTATAAATTAATTTCCTCTGTATGGTTACTGCCTCATCTGTTCTGCTCCTGATGTCCCATCAAAAGCAAGTTTTGCATTCTTAATCCTTAAATTGCTTCAAATGGATTCCTTTGTTGTTGTTCTTGTTGTTAAATCAAATTGCCATAAAAATGTTTCCTCCTTCTCCTTACAGATTTGGCATTTCTTCTCAGAAGCAATTGGGCTGGAAGCCAAAGCTGTAGAAGAATCAGTCCTGGATCGGTAACAAGGTTTTATACACAAACACACTGTGATTTTACACATTTCTCTACAGAGCTGGAAATGGGAGCTTGCTTTCTTGGAAATTAGAGATTCCCATTTTCCCACTGGGGTGCCCAATCCCTCATCCAAATTCTGAAAAGACAAAAGAAAACAGATGCTTAAAGCCATTATGTCTTCTTTATGAACAAAAATGTACATCATGTCATGTTTTTTTAAAAAAACAACATTTATCATCATTTATCCCTGAAACATGGACATTTATCTTCAACACATAAATATTTTTATTCAAAATCTCACAGTGAAACCCCATATTATTCATGTTCTACAACCTCTGTATTTTTATAGACTACGTCTTGTTAGATTTAGATATAGTTTTCCCCTTTTGTTGATAGAAGTACAGATTTCAGATAGTTTCTACTAACACAATCTGACTATATATTTTTTCCCACAAAGCAGAACACCAGAATAATACGGCTGAAATAAAGCTTCTATGAGGCGTGAGTATCCTATTTCATTGGGGAAAAAAAAAAACCAAAAAACAACAAAAAAAGACAGATTTAGCTTTTTCATTGGAATATTTTGAATTTAGACATGACAGGGTTTTTTATTTCTTTTTCAGAAAATTGAAGATTTTTTGGTTGTTGTTTTGTAATAAATTTCAGTAATAATTAATTCAGTATTTCGGTAGGGATGTTGGTGATAATCCAAAAAGCATTTTAACCAGCCCTCATGATTATTCAATCTTTTTGTTATAACTGGAGATTTCAGTAGTGACCATGCCCTTGGGAAATGAGAGAGAACTTCAGTCTTTAGAAGCCTGACAAAGACAGATTATAGTGTTTTGTGGGTTTATGCTATTTATATTTCCATATTGTTTTGCTATGAAAAACATTATTTTGTATGGAAAACATATGTATGTTTATGTTGTTATAAAACAGACAGGATTTGCAGTATAGTTGACTTAATATTGGTACAGAAAACAGACATTTTGCTTTTCATAACTTTCTCAGCCAAGCTATACTACTTTACAATACATTAACACAGTTTTTCATGTTTAATATCCTTTCGGGGGAGGCTGAATGAAAAGAAGGAAAAATTGCCCATGCTTAATAATATTAGCATTTAAGTTGTCCCACTAGACATTGAAATTTGCACCTCATTAAAGCAAAGATTGTGCTTGAAGGACAGATTGTAAGGAGGTAGGAACAGGAGAAGCAACGAACACGTTATTGAAGTAAAAGAGGTAAGACGGCTGAATTTTGCTCTTTAGAGTCTGATTTTTGTAAAATGTTTCTTTGCATTCAAGAAATAAAGAAAAAAATTCAGGCTCTTTAAAATGGAGCCTAAGTCCATGTTAAAAGACAACAGTATTTACATTTCTTTTCTAAGCTTTGGTGGCTTTGAGGGATGGCTTCCGGAATGGTTGAATTAATAGAACATCAGTATTTTGATTAGTAGTTTGAGGCTTCTGTCTTAGTTCAGAGATTAATAAAACAAAGAAGGTATAGTTGACATTTGACTAAAGCAACTTCAATTCCCTTCAGTAATTAATCTAAATGCTTTTATGAAGACTTCCTCTAAAAAACCTCACAGTAGTACTTTATATTTTCACATCATCTTCACAGACAGCTGTGGGTAGTTAACATCTGAAAGCCTGATCATTTCTGGTGAGAGTTTTGACCATAAATCAAGCATAGGGAAATAGGTTAGATTTCAGGGGTTTTTTAGGTGTACATCTGATTTCCTTGACTAGGTTTAGACATGTGGGATGCCCTACAGTGTCCGAGACATTTGCATGAAGTTATAAACCAGAATCAAACCTTTTCTTCATGCAGTGGCTTAAAAGGCCAACTGAGTTTATTGATTCCTTCATGTAACCAACTGCCAGTAAAGTTAGTTGAGTTTTTTTAATGTCTGTTATTAACTCTTCACACTGGTAAGAATTTATGTTGGTGCCTGAGGTAGGTGTGGACTGATACTCAGATGAGCAGTGCTCACTTAAGGGAAAGTCTAAAATAATGTATAGGCTGGCTGTGCATAACTGTGCCCATATAGGATTTTTTTCTCCTTCCTTCATTCATTTATTGAATACAGACTTCACTCAAGTGATTTTGATGGCTAATACAGTGTCCTTGTATAAATTATGTATCAGTTCTTTCACTAAAATAACCTGAACTTTTGACACCTTTCTAACTGTACTATTAATTTATTTAGCTGCTACACCCTTGTTACAGGAAGGGAATAGGCAAGTGGAGAACCAGCTGGCATATAGTCCTCCTGTTCCAAACAGTCAGAGTACAGATAAATACTTAGCAGTTAATACTACTTCTAACCCTGAGATATGGTTCAAGGCCAAGTTTTCATGCACTAATTGTGCTGTTTCAGAAAAGCTTACCTCCTGGAAGCCATTTTCTGTCCACTGGAGTGGCTAAATAAGCAGAGTCTGTATGATTTGGCTCCCCAGACTAAATTATCTTTTTTGGATGCTTTGACTACTCAACCAATCCAGCTTTTTTAAAAGAAAATAAACATGACATTACAGACTGTGTTCAGGCTGAGAAAAGAGTACGCTTTAGAATGCAATTCTCAGGAAATCAAAATTGAAACAGGCTTGGTCCAGTGTAATTTTTTTATCTGGTGATGCCTATTTGAGAAAAAACTCTTGTTTACTGACTCTCGTCTCAGCAACACCATTGGAAGGGAATGGGTGGAGGTGAAAAACAGCAAATAAATTCTGGGGTTTAGTATTGGGAAAAAAGATACCAAAAGAAGAAATGGGTTTAATTTATTTTCACTGAGGGATTGTGTATTTTTTCAGGGTTTTTTTCTGACCTCATAGTGAGTATATAGAGAGGATCAATACAGATATTCTAATCTGAAGATCTGGGAATATAAAAGATGTCAAGTCATTAATTTTGACTATTCTCTTTTAATTTATGTGCTTTATCAGATTCTTGTATTTGTATTTTGACTGTACAATAATGATGAATCTGTGATGTACCAAGCAGAATGATCCTAGAAGGACTTCCCTAGAAGTACTTCCTAATTCCCAGGATGGGCTGATATATGGCCAGAAGTTCATTCTGCCTTACAGATGACCATTATTTAAGCTATCTAACTAATTTTCCACTAGGTAATAATGCGAGGCTGGTGCTGGGCAAGGGATTTAGGCACAGTGTAGATAAGTAGACCTTGAGGAAAATTCTACTTGCTAGTCTATTCTGGCTATTTTTCATGTTGGAAATATTTCCCACTAGTTCAGAGCCAGCCCTAAAAATACTATAAAGAATATCAGAGTAGCTCCTATATCCTTTGAATCCATGATGCAGTTCAGTTTACAAAGCAGCATAGGAGCATCCAGTATGACAATTTGATACAAGATATACAAGTGGTCTGAAAATACTCTTACCCTTACTATATTATGTTTTTTCAATTATATTTTAAAACACAAGGGTTCAAATCATCTTTCCTTACAGTAAAAGGATTCAATGAGTTGATGTTACTTTAATTACATAGCACATATTTCACATGAAGAACATAATACGTGGAACTCATGTTTTCTTTCATGACCATTTTGGTAAACTAGAAATTAATTTAGAAAATGTCAAATAAGAATGCATGAATTCTGGATTGAGATGTTTTTATTCTGTAGAAAATTATGTTAGAACTTCATTTTAACTTTCTAGTATGTGACCACTGGATAACTGAAAAAAAAAAGTTCCCTCTGAGCTGGAATTGATAATGGAAAATACGTGAAAACAATCATTTTCTTTGAAGACATTCAATATGATTAGAGCCAAGAAGTTATCTCACTTATTAAAACACATGACACATATTCATATTCCCTCATTTCTAGAAATAGATATCCTGGTAAAGATGGCATCTGAGTCGCCTGTATAGCTAAACTTAAGTAGTTCCTTTTCTTTTGCCTGAAATCATAGCCATGTTTAAATTTTGTGAGAGCAATGAACTCCCTTCTCAAGGGCTGATTTGAAATGACTGAGCTCCCTGTAGTTATATAAAATCTATCTGGTACTAACACAGATCAGACAACAGAAGAAAGTGTATTATGAAAGGCATTCTTAGTATACTATACTCGTTGGCTTTCTAGTGACTGATCTTGCTAAATCAATATTCACTACTGCAGGCAATCCTCTGCCTTTTCTATAACTGTCTTTGGGCCAAATCCTACCTTCATTTTTATATGTGTGGCAATGCAAGGACAACAGATCTACACATGAATGGACAAAAGAGGAATTTTGTCCAGTAGGGCCTGGAGAATGGCTGTTTGTTATCTTTTTAGCAATGTTCTACTGATTACCTTTATGAAGAAGAAGAAAAGAAATAAGATTTTGGGTCATGGCGAAGACCAGGTTTTATTTCCTGTAATAAATTCAATAGCTAATATTCCATCAGACAGAAAATGGGGCAAAGAAGCAGTATTTAGGGCAATCGCTGCACAGAAATTGCAGAGGAAAAAGAAAGCGTAAATAGCAAATGGAAAGAAACTAGCAAGAGCAGAACTTTAGTCTTTTCAGAGAAACCCTAGGTAAAATAATCACAGTGAACTCAGTTTCCAAACAGACAGTCCCTGCAGGAAGAAGGAAATCTGCCAATAACAGTTTTTTTAAAGGAAGTGCACAAGTAGGCAGGCTTCCCATCCCAGTGTTTCTAAAACAAGTTCTTTGCTCCTCAGACTCAAAGCGAAAAGCAGCTGAATATCCCCTAATGAGTTCCACAATATAAAATAAGCTTCCTTAAATAAATACACCTGTCTTTAAATTTCTCTGCAAGGTTACTGTGGTATCTTTTTATTTTCTTCTTTTATTTTTCTTCCTCATTTCCATTTGGGAAAAGCTGATATTATCCCTGGACTTCTGGTCTGTGTATTTTCAAGTGTTTTGATAATCTAGTCAATGGAAATCTTCAGCACACAAGAAATACGAGATTAGACTCACTGGTTGGTTATTTTTCTAATTATTCAGAAACTCCTCAACTCAGCCTATATCACTGTTGTAAACTTGAATGGGCCACTAGTTAGTTTTTGAAAATAAATTGCTATTAGAAAATAAAATACACCCAGAAGATATCATGGAGCACTTTGGTCTTTTAGCACTTTTTAAATGTTTGTTGTATCTTTTTAGAACGATACACCTAAGAATCATGAGGGGAAACAATCCTTCCCCCAGCTGATAGCTGTATAGGTGGCCCTTTCATGAATTTTTATTTGACACATTTTCCATTTTTCGATCATGTTCTTGCTATGTAAAGAAAAAGGCTTTTACAGCTCAGAGGAAAGTTTCAATGACAAGTACAAAAGACCAACAAGAGTCAAAAATCCTTCATGTAACAATCCAAAGAAACCCCTCATAGCATAATGTCCACAGTGATGTCAGCTTCAAAACATGTTCCATTCTGATGAGAGGAAAAAGCCAATTAGACAAGTTATCCCAAAGCAATGTCAAAAGCCTACAAATTACAGTATCTATAAAAGCCAATCCCAGCAGACTTCTACAGACATGTAAATTAATGCCATTGAAAAGCAATGTAATCAGGTCTCATTTATCATAATAATATCTTCTGATATTATAATATCTGCTGAGACCTGATAGCAATCTATGTACATCATAGGCAGTTTATTTAAAGAGATAACAACTGCTACTCGAGCAGCTCTGAACACAGCTGTTTTAATTGCCCCAAAAGTAAGTAGGGAAACTGAAATTCAAAAAGTGACCTATTGCAGTATTTGCTTGGGCTAAACTAGAATCAACTGCACTCATTTCCAAGTTGTGTGGAATAGACTAAAGAGCAAGAAGCTTTGCTTTTCCAAAATTACAACAGATTTTAAATCTCGTCAGAATCTAACTTAATACAGGAAACACCTGAAAGCTCAGAGACACTGTGCTTCAAATATTTTTGAGACCAGAGATAATAAATTAAAGAATATTCTCCTGCTCTATGCTAAAATCATTGCTTCCAACTGCAGTCGATGATAATGTTCTTTCTGTACCATTCACAATAATAAAGAAGTAATGGCTGAGATTTTTGGCTGTAATGATATTTATGACCCAGGGGCTCTCTAAGGGTGAAGCAATATTATGTTGTTTCAACACTGTTTCAAAATAACCATCAAAAGAAAAGCCTAAACTATCTGAATTAACTCAAAAAGACTGAGTTTTCACTATCTTGACTGTGTTTTTCTGCTAATTCCCTACTTTCTTGTGTGTAAGTTTCAAAACAGACAACGCTGTCTTACTGCGTCTGTCAGTGAAGAGAACAGAGCAAAGCAGAGGATAAATAAGAATGACTCATTTTAACTCTCTCGCCAGTAGAATTTGCTTCCTTACTGGCAAACAAAGCAAAATCAATCTCATCTTTGCCTTTAAAGAATTCAATAACTATGTTTTCTTACCAAGCATTTGGATCTTTATGTTTTTCTTCTGAGAAAATTGTTGGTAGTAAAGATACGTGGCTTAACTCTCAGGGCTCTGTCAGATAAGCATTCACTGCAGCTCATCCATGTTTGTTACAGAGACTTCCACACAGCATCCATACCTACTTGTGCCTAAGCCTCTGTTTGCTTAGTGACGTGTTAAAGCAAACCCATTTTCACTGATGATCAAGCTCAAACACTCGATCAGAAATTAGAATGTTGTGCAGAGGGCAACTAGGAGGACAAATGGAGGCAATGCCAATGTTGGCAAACCTGGATTTCCAGAACAATCTTTGAGAGCACTGGTCAAAATGTTAAGCTGTAAATTATTCCAGAGAAATATATCTATCTATATCTAGAGAACTATATGTATGCATCATAAGGGAAGATCTCATAATGGCTATGAGAGAGAGAGAAATGTTATCAATGTTTTATATAAATATTAGAAATAAAAAATTTGGTCTCTGAAAACTGAATTCCGAAAATACAGGCGATTAAAAAAGTCTGTAAAGATTACTTTTTTAGACAGTTAGGTGTTTAGGATTCACCTTATGCTGCCATTTTTAAAACAAATGTGTTTGAAACGTCCAGAACATTGTTTGGTCTGTTTCAATTCAGTGCCTGTTGGTGCAAGGTAAACCAGAGTCAAATTCATGGTTTCAACTTTTCTTATTCCAAATCCAAACTTGCCTTGCAGATTTGATTTTGAAAATCTTATTTTACTCTGGTTTTCTCAGGATTATCTGATTGGAGTTTTAAGCCTTGGCACAAGTATGCTCTGAGAGCAGTGAAGAGATCGAACATATGCTTCCAAAAATACCTTAGGAAAAGACAGAACATATTAAGACGCCATAATTACTCACAGCCAGAAATCTTTGCCTCTGGGGAAAATAGGCTTCCTGAATCTCATTCTGTGACAAATATTGACAAGCTCTGTGCCACAATGTGTTTTTCTGACACAATTTTGCCTAGAGAGTAGAACAGAGAACACCAAATCAAGGGAAGATTGGATAATGTTGTCGTTCAGGAAGGAAAAATCTTTCATAAGGTCCTGGTAAATGAGAGTAAAGTGCAACGTGCACCATCTCACAGATAGTGTGGTCAGCCTCTGTCAGTGCACCAGGTTCTCTCTTCCACGCCTCTAAACCATTGCTCATTAAAAAAAAAAAAAAAAGGAAAGAAAAGCAGGACCACTACAGATGCAAACTGTGTGCAGTGAACATGGGACAAGGCTTCCTGGACCCTCTTCTTAGCCTGTCCCTCATCATCCTTGCACACTCTCTCTGGTCTCACATACTTGGTTAGTCTCTTTGAAATACAACCTTCTGGTCAGGGATGACATCTGGTGCATGCAGAGGAAAGGGAGGCACAACACAGGGGGTGAGGAGGAGAGGGCAAAGGGCCATCAGCTGTGGGGAAGGCCATGATCTTGCCTATTGGTACACAAATTGGGAGAACACACTGGGGTCAGAAGACTTCTGAAAGAAACTTTCTCCCATTGAAAGCTATGAATATCTGTCGCGTTATAATCAAAACATTTTAGCAGCGCTGGGCAAAACTTTACATGTCTGACAATTCACGAGTGTTTTTAGGCTATATAAATTGATTATTGATGTTTTGTTGACTGAACTGCTACCCCAAGATGTAAAAGGTAACTTCAGACAAGTCACTTAAATCTTTCTGTGTCTGTATTTTCCTGTTTGCTTTCTCTAGTCAGATTGCAAGTTCTAAATGTACCCATGTGTACACATACCTGGGTACCTCAAATTTTTAAAGTGCAGTCCTTCCTGGCATTTCTACAAACTAGCCAAATACAAATAACTCTTGACATGCTTAATCAATGAATCAATCATAGAATCATATATTAGTCTGGGTTGGAAGAGACCTTTAAAGGTCATGTCATCTAGCCCTCCTGCAGTGAACATGGACAAATTCATTTTTCTTCTATTAAGCTGCCAAGTGGTCCAAGAATTGGAGATTTCTGATTATGTTTTACTTTATTCATCAGAGATGGCCTTGGTTTTATCTTCCCTGTTCACAGGCACAAGCATAATCTTACTCCATGTAAGTGAGGATCACCAAGTCAAAAAGAACTATGTTTTTTCACCTACCTGTATATCTGGCAATATAAAACCTTGCTAAAATTTACTACCTCTATCAGTCTATATTTCTGGCAGTGTTTCAGCTGTAGGTAAGTCACCTTGATATGGATGAATTAAACAACTTTCTCTAATATGAACCTTGCAATTTGCTTGTTGGGGCAATCTCATGAGGTAAAATTCATGGTTTTCATTAAGGCCCAACACTTTCAATGTTTTTTTCTCAAAACATACTAAAATCTTATTCAGTAACAGTGTATTTATGAACCATATATAAGAAATTACTATTTCTTTATTAATAAAGAAATAAAAGCACATCCTATGCAATTTGGAAGAGTTTCATTCTTGAGTCAGTGTTATAAGTACTCCGTAAGGTGAGATACAAAATATCTTTAAATATTTTGTAATATTTGGCTGAAAATCCATCTGATCTTGGTGCCTGCCTTAAGCTCAGAGATGGAATTTCTTCTTTTTCTGTCTGATATGAAAATGACTGCATGTAGACTGTATTTTCTGGTGTTTGTGTGTGTATATGCACTTGTGAATAAGATGGAGACTGTCAGGGAAGAAATTTAAAGTCACGGTGTTTATATGTATATGTTATATACATATATATATATATATATGTATATGTGATTTCAGATATACAGCACTAGCACAATTCTGATTCAAAATATGAGAATGAGGAATATAGCCTCACACTGACAACTTTCCATTTTTCTCAATCTGTGCCTCCCTATATAAAACAGATGGTTTGATATTTTGTAGTGAGATAGTAAGCATTCCCTCGTCCCAAGCCAAATCTGCCATCGGCAAATTCATTCCTGCTGTAAATTATAACTCAGTAGTCAAATTAAGAATGTGACGTTATATGAGACCTTGTAGCACCAAGCAATAATTTACCCATCCATATGATTTTATGCTACTAATTTTTATTGTGTCCTTCAGACAGATGCCTTTCCCATGCTGTGAGGTTAAGAGACACACTTCTGTCTGCTCCCATTTCTTCTTTGTCACTAAGTTGATTTACTCCTCCCTGGATTTATCTGTTCTCTAAGAATGTGTTCTCAACCCCACTGAGAGTAACATCTTTCTGCCCTTGGACTTAAGAAAAATCACTTTTCTACTTCACAAGAAAAAGAAGAGAAATACATGATCCCACTAAGGTATCCAAATGATTCTAATATATTATTCTTTATCTTTCAGACACTATTGCTTATTGGTATGCATAAGAACAAGGCATGTCTCTTTTCTAACAACAGCTATTAAACTAAAAGAATATTGCAAGAAGACAGCATGTAAAGTAAAATGATAAATTTTGAGTAAATAAACTACTCAAACAATCAAAAACTATTTTTAAGTCTTAAAGCTGGAATCTTCTCTGCCTTTAGTGATAGTACATTAATATAAATTAAGCTTTACACAATAGTAAAAACCTCTGATGAAATAATATTTTCTAAGACAAAGAGAATTGTTAGATATGGTTCCTAATAAAAATATATTAAAAAGTGATTTATGGGATGGGAAATGTACGAATAACAGCAGCATTTCCATTATTTGCTCTTCAGAAATTCGAGTAACTCCCATTGATATCTCTATTTTTATACAGTGGGAAGGGTCTAGCCTGGACTTACCAATACCAGGTAAAAGATATGAAAAAAGGGTACATGGTTTTCAAACTCATATCCATCTAGGAACCAGCATTACCTCAAAAGCACATTGGAATGATTTTATTACAGCATCATACGATCACATTGAATTTTTATTTTTTCTATGGTCTTTCATCCTTCATCAGCTTTTCACCATAAAAAATTCTATTCCCCAGTTGCTATCAGAAGACAGCACTGTCTTGTGAGGCTGTTCATCTGAGATCCCATGCCCAAAAAGCAGTGTGGATAACGTACATTGATCATAGTTCTTCATCCTACTGTGATAAACATACACTCAAAAGACTTCATTCCTAAGCACCCATATGCTATATCACATGGAATACTATTCCTCAGTTACATACTATAAAACCTCTGCATTTACAAAGCATGATAGGCCTACACACTGCTTAAAATATTTTGAAATAATTACATGTCTTATTACTCATGAGAGGCTCAGGGAGCTCCAACATGGAACATGATGTAGTCTGCACAGTCTGCACATGGCCAACTTGCTCCAAAGGGAGGTAATGTCAGGCAATGTGAATAAGTTGTTACCCTAAGACATCTGCCTCCAAAGTCATAGGTAAATGCCTGGCTTTCTTTTCTGGGTAATGTAGACATAGCTCATGTAGTGACACAGTTGTAGAAGTGCTTCCTGTCCCACAACAAAGATCCAAATAAAGGGGAGGTGTCTTCCAATGCAAACAACCTCTCCCACAGCTTTCACTCTCAGATGCCTCCCGTTCCACACATCATATGCTCGTCTCTTCCCAGTGCAATGCTCCTGTTTTGCCAATCCCTCTTTCCAAAATCCATGTTTTCCTCATTTTACCCCAGCACTGGATTTTAGTGTAGGTGTGATGCTCCTTTTTCACTGTGCTAGATGAATCAAGACAGATGAAACCAGGAGAAAGACCCAAATATGGATGTAGCCTTGAGTTTTAGCACCTCAAGAGCTGAGAGAGATGTCTGCTTAGTATTTGGTAGGAAGATTGCTCTTTGCCTGTAGACTTGACTATTCACATTGTTTGGAAATGTCTTTGACAGGCTTCATTTTCATGTGGAGCACAGTGCCTTCACAAGGTGAGTGTGTGGTAGAGACAGTATTAGGAGTACACTTGGTCTGGAGACCCAGGAATCAAAGGTGAGTCTGAGTGGTAGCTGACCTCTGAGGCATCCACTTATTTCCAGTGTTTTAACACTAAATACTTAAATGAAACAAGAGACAAAACAAGATCAAAAGCACAGGCACTGAGCTGAGTGCGGTTCTGCAATATTCTCCTCCTAGATGAAGTAACTGGATGGCAATTACATGGTGACTGAGTTTTCTGAATCCTTTACATTCTAGCTTTGCTTTGTTTTTAGTTTTGGACTTAACAAAACTATTGGTAATTTCATAGGACTTTCTGTTCATCCTCAATTTAAGTCATTGATTTTCAAGGGAATTATAATAAAAATGTGCATTTTTAACTAAGTGAAAATCTATGCTATGCAAATAACAATTCTACCTTGAAAGTTATTCTTTCACTGCTTTTATGACAACCAGGGGAATAAAAATTTAAAAGAAACAAAGAAATTAAAATTTTTAAAAAAGAAAGGGATAAAACCAAAAGCAACCAACCAACCAAGCCTGTCCCCCCAACGGAAAAAAAAACAAACCAACAAACAAAAAGCCACAAACAAACAAAACCAAATCAAACAAACAAAAAAAGAAAACCATACAGGAGTAAATGAGTACCAGCCAGCTGAGAATACAGATTTCATTAAGAATCAAATAGAACTGATATGTTGGAAGTTTTTGATCCTAGGTCTAGGCATACTTAAGATGGAAAAATAAAATACTGTATTTAATTATTCATTCAGCAATAGTCCTGGTGTCTTAACTCAAACCAACATTTATCAGCTGTCTCTTATATAGAGTGCTGGTTTTACCTTGCAGTGATTTAAATGAAATATTTATCTATTTATTTTTAATGTTAGAGTCACTCTTCTATTATTAGATAAAATAGACTTATTTTTTTAGTTAAATTAAATTGGAATTGTTTTATTTCATGCCATTTAAAATAAACAATAAACAAAAACATCATGCCTGAAATGTGTTTTTCACAGTCTGGAAGACAGACAAAGGAAATTGAATAGCACCTTAAATTCATGGGCATGAAAAGCAAACCATGGTTTCAGAGATCTATATCAGACCAGTACATGCAGCTTGGGGTCTGAAGTAGTCATGGATAATGCATGGAGTTTGTTAAAACAGAATAGACAAAACCAGCCAAAAATGGTGATGGATGGACAAAACCAACTACAGATTTTTAGTTTCCTCACTAACCTTCAGCACACTCACAGGACAGAGTGGATGACCACTTAAAAGTTTTCTGTCTTCCCACTGAGATCCAATGAAACCTAGATGACTTTAGGTTCAATTTTACTTTTTAATAGCTAAGTAAATAATATAAATCATATTTTATTTTCAGTAAATTGTCTGGATTACTTCTGTTTTCAAGAATGCAAATATTTCATCATGTTTGGAACAGGAACTGCTGGCATTGAGTTCAATAGGACATTTTAGAAGTGCAAATTTTATTTGCATTCCAAAGTCAGGCATGGAAAGAGCTACACATAAAAACACAGCATGGAAAGCATAATTTTGTTTTCCAACTTTCTTTTCATGTTGACAATAAGTAGCAGATGTCATGTGCTGATTATGATTTACAAAGATTGGCAGAGAGAGTGCAGATTGAAGTTGTACAAAATGGCCTCTCTCCTGCCTCATTTTAGTGTATTATCTCCTATCACATGAAGTTATCTTTCTAAAGTAAATGTTGACGTTGTCTATATGTGAAAAAGGATGTGTTGGAAGGCATTTTTCCATTTTCTGTTTGCCTTTTTGTAGGTATTTCTAACTTCAGGGGAACAACCAGCATCATCCACAATTGTTAGAGGAACATCAAACTGAACAGCCCTTGGCTTCTGAAGTAGAAACTGTTTAGCTCTGGCTTTAGCAAAGAATATAAAATTGGATGTTGATTCCTAAGTAGCTCAAAAGTACTTATAACTGTGACAAGCTCTGCCACTTGTGCTGAAGTGTAATAATAAAGAGCAAACAAACCTAAAGACCTTGGCGTCTGCTGGAGGTAGACGTAATACATCAAACATCTACTTGTGATAAGACTTTTCTGAAATACTGATGCATCTCTGAGAACAACTGGAGATAAAATAGTCCCATTTTCCTCCAAGATAGAAAAGGTTGTGCTTTCCTCCTGGTCTTAAATATCACAGTCTCGTGGCACGTTATTTTCTCAGTACATAGATGGTGTCCTGTCTCATTTGCTACATCTAATCCTCTGAAAAGCTCATGTTATTTTCAGCTTTGTCCAAGCATTTTCTGAAAGTATATAATTTTGTCTTGATGAAAATATAATTTCTTAGTTCACTAATACAACCATTCACTTTAGCCATTCCTTCTCTAATTTTGAAGATTATGTCTTTTTCTGATCTCATTATTATTACACTTGTCATTCAAAATGAGAGGAGGAGGAAAAGAATTGGAATTATGACTCCCTGATGAATTCCATCTGTGCTTATGGAAATCAGTGATGTGATGTTCATTTTAAAGTGTCATCACAGCAAAAATAGAAGTCAATTCAAGAGCAATAAAATACCCAAGTTTGGAAGGTAGACCTCATGAAACTGAGGACATATTTTCCTTCTTATCAGCAAGTACTACTGTTAACAACTAAGAACCATAGGCACAACAAAACCATGGTAAAGAAAAAAAGGAAGGAAGGAAGGAAGGAAGGAAGGAAGGAAGGAAGGAAGGAAGGAAGGAAGGAAGGAAGGAAGGAAGGAAGGAAGGAAGGAAGGAAGGAAGGAAGGAAGGAAGGAAGGAAGGAAGGAAGGAAGGAAGGAAGGAAGGAAGGAAGGAAACATCCTTCCAAAAACATCAGCAGACACTTATTCCTATTTCTTTTTTCTTTCACACAACTGCATATGATTTTCACTCTCAGTTAAACCACTTTCAAATTACTACATGATTTATAGATAGCATCTCTGTGAAGGAATAATATTTTGCACCACATACAATACAGCTAGCTCTCCAAACAATAAGAATTTACACCACAGTAAGTCATAACAAGACAGACAAAATTTAATTATGCTTTTATTTATTTACTATTACATTTTTTTTTCTATTAGCAAGACGAATCCAGAAAATGTATCTGTCTTTCCCATGTCTTCTGAGTTGTGAAGCTCAATCCATCTGCATAAAAGGTCCAGGTTCTTACCATGGTATTTGAAAACCAAAAGCAAAGTCTGACAATAACCAATCCATTTGGTATCCTCCAGTGAGAAAAGAACTCTGTTTTCTACAGTAAATTAATTCCCTTAAATAGAAGGGATTTTTATTCTATTTCTAGCTTTCCTGTGTTATGGTCTCAAAGAGGCAAACACACATATATGCACATTAAAAAGTGCAAATTTAGCAACAAACAATATGACATATATGTCCCAACATGTATATGCCTACGGCCTTGAGCATAGATTTTGTCATCTCATTTTCTCTTTGAATGGATATTTTCAAATCATTCAATTTAAAACCTGACTTTAAGAAAACCCAAAAATGTACTGGAGGTTCTATTCTCAGTGCTGTGGGAATTGAGATACAGCGAAGAAGGAAGAATAGTTGCTTTAATCTTCTATGTAGGAGAAGCATCAAATCAATGCTGATTCCAACCTTTTGATAATGAATGTACAAGTACATGAAGATAATACCTATAGCAAAACAAGGTTGTGTGGAGCTGCAGAGATCTTCTGACCCCAGCTGAGAAATAAATTCTAAGTAAATAATACTGTTAGCCACAGTTTTTAAGACAGTTACACCATAAAATTTCTTAAGGTTGAGTTTTATTGTCTAACCCTGGAAAAAAAAAATAGAGCAGTTATCTAAGAAGTGGTTTACACTTTGCAGTGAAAGAAGCATATCCAAGTGCACAGTAACAAAGAAAAGTATCACCTCTACAAGGCTTATGGTAACATATGACCTAAATTGCAATTATCTTCTAATTTAAAATGTGTGACATCAGTTTCTATCTTTTCCTTTTGCCATGGTCCTATTCACTTTTGTGGCAGTGTACCTATGGAGCCTTTTCTATATGAATTTCATTTAATGGAGAGATATATTAATCTGTAGGAAAGTCTATCTTAAAAACATGGATAATTAGGTTACAAATGGAATGAAGATTTTATAAAGGGCTGTTTTCTTCCCCTTGACTTGACAACGTTGCTATGACGATCTGTATTTCATGACCTCTGACCACTCACCAGTTAGGACAGACAGCTGCATTATG
Source organism: Trochalopteron elliotii (assembly GCA_024734555.1). Classification (NCBI taxonomy): domain Eukaryota; kingdom Metazoa; phylum Chordata; class Aves; order Passeriformes; family Leiothrichidae; genus Trochalopteron; species Trochalopteron elliotii. The sequence goes on from JANPWX010000013.1 coordinate 6,007,901, forward strand.
TGTAATTGGGGCTGAGCCCAACTTTTTTAGGTCCCTGTAAGGCAAAAGACTCAGCAATAAAAGCAATGGTGCTGGCTTATGCCTTTGCAAATTTTCTGTTATCCAAAACAAAATTACCTTGTAGCATGTCAAGATGTATACTGCAAAATTATATTCACATGAATATAATGGTGAAAAAACATGTCTGTGTTCACAGTTTGAAAACCAGGTTCAACAATCTGAGAAAGCTTTTGGAAGAAGCAGATAAAGTCACAAAAATGTAAACAAACTTATATATGGTGTATATATTACATTTGTGTATATACCCCTGTATTACCAGTATATTATAACATTGAAGCTGAAAGGATGTTATTTAGTTGCTTGATTTTCTGCCTTACCTTCAGCATAGGCAGAGAAAATAGACTGCTCAGAGGCAGTTTTGTTTACAGGCACTTACTTGCACTCAATGAGATAGCAGTCACTAAGCTTCTGTTTTGGAATGACTTTTCTTTTTTGTTATGTAAATAACTGCAAGGTATATATATCAAATAAGTAGCTTTTGCAATCTCTCAGGTACACGAAATACCAAGTGTACCTCCGCAAACTTCTGTTTTCTTACGTTAATGAGAAAAGCCAGTGTGTTGTGTAACATATAAAATACCAATAAAAGCCTTATGTTGTTGGACTAGGGAATGAGCACTGCAGGGAGACTTAACTTGAACTACCTTAATCTGTTGGTAATGTTTAAAAACGGTGTTCTCTCCAGTTTGACAGCACAACCGCAGGAAACGAAAAAAAAGTTATTGCTCTTCCATACAGAAATCTTCATCTGGGAAAAAAACCCAACAAAGAGTGTTGTTTGAGAGTATGGTTCTTTCACCATATAGTAACTTTCTTCTGGTTAGAAGTCACTTCTTCAGAGAAAGAGAAAAACCCAGGCATCTGGATTACCACTCTGGCATAAAAATAGAATTCTTCCATGAGCCATTCATAGAATCTGAATGCTTCTATGAACCATTCACAGAATCATAGAATAGCATAAAATCATAGAATGGCAAGGGAATAAAAAAGCCAGGCACAAATACAAAGACTTGAACCATTCCTTGGGAAATGATGAGCAAAGTACTTAAACTTATACTTGACATTTAGCAGTGCTTGAGTGTCATTGATTGTAATTAGTGCATGTGCATATTTAACGAGCTCATATTTCAAAGATATTCCTAAATAAGAATATTTTCATCTAATATTTGCTGCTACAGACCTAAAGACTGAGGCATATGAATGAAGCAAGGTTTTCAGAAAGAGATAATACCTGATACAACTGAGAAAATCTGTCTTTTGATAGAGAAGTCTCCTGAGCTTTGGAAAAAATTCTGTAAGATTATCTGCTTTGTCTGACTGTATCAATTGTTTTTATAAGAGATATTATCTTCCTACAAACCATTCTGCAATGGGACTTCAGAGTTTCATTTTTTTCTGAAAAGGGACTCTGTGCAAAAACATCCATACTCCAGAAATCTCTATTTCATGCGTACACAATAATTTCTACCAAGAGGATATTTATCCTTCAAGAGCAAGTGCATCTGGAGCTCCTGTTTTTGTTTTTTCTCTGATATTGTTAAAAAAACATTGCACTTTGTAAGGATGAAGGTTTAACTGTGTACATTGTAATAAGGTTTTGGTAAAGTTCAACAGCAGCATTAGTACTTCTGAAGCATGAAAGCATCAATGGTAGTGTAAGATGGGTTCTTCACCCACTTGTACACTGAGCTAAATGGCTCATTGCATCTCCTTTGTGACTGCAACTCTACTTTTTGAGTTTGGGTTTTTTTTTAATTACATTCAGTTAGCAGGTTGGTATTTTACACAGCCGGAGTAATCTCTGCTTTCAATACCTGGGTTTTTCCTTCTCCCTATCAAAACTATACACACTATATGCACAAAATTTTATAGAGACTGAGTTCAAAAACTCAGGTATGATCTAGTGCTCATCTAAAGTTTCTAATTCCAGACATGCTAGCAAATCAATGTCATAAAAACTTCTCTAAAATGAAAATAATATTAATGTAATAAATATAAACCCAAATGTGTATAAGTAGTACCCTAACTCCATCAGTCATAACTCAGGAAAGCAAATAGTCAATGATTTGCTGTTGCCACAGGAGACCAAAATCTCAACCAGCAATTAATTATAGGAATAGTAGTGACTGGCACAGAAAGCCAGGTTGTACATTTATTTTTCCTATATTTTGTCAATTGGACTTTTTGTTTGCATAATCATGGGATGGCATGAAGCCAGTTCATTGCAAATTTAGACAGAATCCCTTGGGTTTTTTCCAGTTCTAGAAAAGGTGAACTGAAGCATGTTCAGTTTCACAAAGCTGCACTAGTCATATTTTGATGTTGCAAACAAACTCAAAGTTCTTAGCCACAGCATGGTTCTGAGTCCCTGCTGCTGTGTCCACACAGGTAAATAAGAGGGACAGAGATCAATCACCATGCACAAACCCAAAAGACTTGTACAGGGTCAAGGCTCATGCTCCTCATTGAATGCTCATTCTGGAGAGAAAGCTGGTTTCAGGGAACCACAGCAGAGCCAGGGAGGGAGTTGACGGTTCAGTGGTGCAAATAACCAGTTGTGCAATTCTTGGGTTTGTTTCATAGAATCACAGAATTACAGAATTGGATTGGAAAGGGTCTTAATGAACATCTGGTTCCATGCCTCCTGCCATGGGCAGAGAAATTCCCACTAGACCAGGCTGCTCAAAGCCCCAACTAACACTTCTCTAGATGAGGCATCCAGAATTTCTCTGGGCAACTTGTTCCAGGCCTCACCACGCTGGCAGTAAAAAATTTATTCCCAATATTTAGTCTAAACATACCATTTTTTAGTTTGAACTCATTCTCACTTCTTCCATTACTACAGATCCTCGTAAAAAGTCCCTGTTCATCTCTCCTGCAGCTTTGTGAGGTACTGGAAGGTTGCTATAAGGTCTCCCCTGACCCTTCTTTTCTCCAGGCTGGGCAATTCCTATCTGTCATAGGGAGAGGTGATCCAACTCTCTGTATTGCATTTGCATGTCAAGGCTTTAGTAGGGAGGGGTACAGGAGTGGTTTCTGTAAGAACCTGCCAGAAGCTTCCCCTCTATCTGACAAAGCCAATGCCAGCTGACTCCAGGATGGTTCCTCTGCTGGCCAAGGCTGAGCCAAATAGAAATTATACTAATGTCTCTGTGATAACATATGTAAGAAGGAAAAAAAAATTATATTGCACAGATGTAATTGTGGCCAGAGAAGAGCAGAATGAGAATATGTGAGAAGAACAGTCCTGCAGACTCCAAAGTCAGTGGAGAAGGAGGGGCAGGAAGTGCACTGCACATCTAAATACTGGATTGTGTATGAATGGGACTTACAAAGATTTCAGCCTAATCTCCTGATCAAAACAGACAGGTATGTCTGCCTGAGTCTTCTGTAAACTGAGACATGGAGACTGAAGGTTTTCTGAGCAACCTGCCACATGCTGATACATATGGCATAAAAAATAGTATAAATTAAGTTTAATAATAATTATGTCCTGTGCTCCAGTGTGTGTCCATTGCCCCTTATCCTTCCACTATTCACTTCAGAGAAGAGCCAGGCTCCAGTTTCTCTACATTTGCTTCTAGTTACCTGTGGAGAGAACAAGACCTGCCCTAAGTGTTCTCTTCTTAAGGTTGAAAGAATTTGTCTCTCTCAGCCTCTCTTCATATCCCATGTGCTTCAGCCAGCTGACCTTCTTGGAGTTCCTCCAGCAGAATTACTCACTATATGACTGCTTTTCCTCTGTTGGGAGCTCTAAAACTGGGCACAGCACTTCCAGATGTGGCCTCACAATTGCTGAAGAGAGGGAGAGAGTCTATTTCCCTGACAAAACTGCTGATCCCAGCATGTGCTCTTGCGTGAGATCATTCCATCCAAAACGCAAATCAGAAATGGATCCTCAAACTATTTAAAAAAGCAAACCTTATTTCCCACCACAGTTTTTGGGCATGTTAAGAGACACCACTAAATTAGTTAGACTAGATCCACCCGTAGATGCACTATCTACCACAGCCCATTCTGGAATATCTATAGGTCAACAACACCGGTTATAGGGCAGTACTGTCAGAAGCCCAGCACAATACCTGTTGTCATATTTTCATTTCACTGGAGTCAATACAGCACTTCATGGATATTGAATGGGTTTCACCAACAGAAATTCCATGCATATGCTGTGCCCCATGCAGTGTGGCATAGATCCCACAGAGCACACATAGTACTGGAAACACACTTGCTTATACCTGAGACTGCTCCATTATGAAACATTCTGATTCAAAATGCAATGGAATCAGCAGGCCCAGAACTGTGCTCTTTCAAGCGATGATTCAGTTGACAGCTACAAATTATATTTAACTGTGTGGGAAAAGCCAAATATGTTCACAAGTACTTGCAGGACCAGTGTAGCAAATAAAGGCTGATAGTGGAAACTTTGGGAATAAAGGCTCAGGATTATAGCAGAGGCATCAAGGGTATAAAACAACACCCAAATGGTCACTGAAAAAGTTTTCAGCATTGTGAGCAGGTATAATCAGTTTTAGAACATAAAAAATAGGAGAAGGAGCATGTACACAACAAAAGTAAGACAGTCTGCACAAAGTAAAAATGCGAAGTAGGCAATGGGAAGATCTAAAATGCTGTCATAGGGATTCACGAGTGAGGATGATAAACACCACTGCTTACTTGCAGCTGGTCCTTCTCCCCCTGGAGGAGAAACAACTCAGCTTTTAGAGTTGCTTGTCACTATATTTTGCTTCTGTGACTAAGAAATCCCACATGAAATGTTAGGCTTTATTTTGCCATTGAATTAAGCATGTTAGCATTTGAAAGAACAATTTGTGTTTATCCTCTTTATTATGTGTGCACGTGTTTTTTCTGCTCCAGCCTTCATGGGAAGGTGGCTGATATCTCAGCATGAGTCAAAGTGAGCTCTTATGGCAACTATCTGCACACATGTGGTCTGAAATGTACTGGAACATTCCACAGTGTGTTGCATGAAAGTGGACAGTAATAATAAATGGTGATATTAGAGTAGTGAGCTGCTGAAAAGACATCTGTCAATATAGCAACAACATTTTTGCTGATCTTTCTCGTGTTCACAAGGAAATCTGAGCAGTCTGTTGCCACAAAGACATTTGGTATCAGTAAGCCACCTGTAAAACACACTTGGAAAAAGGGAGTGAAGAAACATGAATTTAAATGTTTAAATTTTTACTGTGGTGGTCTACCCTTTGTTCCTTCAGAAAGCCTGTGGTAAAAAATATACTAGTACATTTTAAAACAAATAAACTACTTGGTTTAGAAACTTGGTTTCTAAAATGCAATTGAAGCAAAAGTGGAGGTCTAAGAAAGTGAATCAAATTCTGAATGGCTTTAGGTATATGAAATTGGTCATTATTGCTTTTTTTAACCAGAGGGACATGGATAGAGTCGTTGTTCTATATTTTTACCATGGGACAATCCACAGAAGAGATCACTTCTTATCCGTGCTTGAGCACTTCCTGAAATTAGACCCTGAAAATAAAATGTTCGCATGTCTGACTTGTTATGTGCATAAAGAAAATACCAAACACCCTGAAAATCAAGCCCTGATCAAAGGACACCGACCTCAAATATCTCTGTTGAAAAAGAGAAGTTTATTTAAACAAAATTTAGAGAAAAATCATGACCAAGGCTTTGATTTGTTTTCCTTTCCTTTCTGACTGCAGCAGTTTAGGATAGATAACCAGCTTCCCTTTCCTTTACATAAGTCATTGTGAAGACCACCTTAAATCTCTTTTTAGATGCAGACATAAATCCATTAGACCACCTTTCTGAAAAGGTAAATGGTAAGAACTTAGATATTTTAGGTTTATATTTGTAAATCTTGATTTAAGTTGTTTTTCAGATTTTTGAAATCTGTTTATTCAGAACATTCTTCCCTTCTGCCTCTCATTACTTTTAAACCGTAGTTGTCTGAAGCTTTCCTTAGTGCTTATTCATGACTGCACTGGCTTTCAACTTTCTCTTGATATTGAAATGGCTAAACTGTGAGTTTATAATGTATGATTTAGATTTTTTCTGTCTTAAATAGAGAATAAAGATTAAAGGAGAGCACAGCTGCAGGAAGCATTGAAACCCTGAGTACTTTGTCATTTTGAAATCACCCTCCAATTACCACACATATACATAATAAAATCTGATTCTATGCTGTCACATTTATTGTTCAACTGAATTTCTTACATAATTCTCATTACTGATGTCATTACTGAGTAGTAGAATCACAGTAATCTGTAACTAACATGATAAACTCTCCTGAGCACAATAAATAAAAATAAAGATAACCATTCTGTGAGTAAGAAAGAAAAAGCAATAGGAATAGCAGTAGCTAGAAATGAGCCATGAGGGCGGGTGCTACAGGCTGCTTTTCATATTTATTATCTTTCATAAAGCTCCCACATGCGTTAGGCACTTAAAGGTAAGAATGTTCAAGATACATGAGATGCAAATAGATTGGCAGAGGGTAGGAATATTTGCAGTGCCTTCCTCACGTATTTTAATTTCCTTCTTTCCAAACCTATCCTTACAGATAGGTAGATGTTAGCACTGATTCCAGTTTGGAGAGCTCCGTGATGGAAGAGGCAGGATTACCCTCATTCGTTGTTAAGCAACAGTTGTTAAGCAACAGTACATAATAAAGCTGCTCTGCTGCAGAAGCGTGGTATACAAGACATACTGTCTGTTATTAAATGGCTTCTTAATATTGGAAGGAGCATCAGGCTTGATTTTATGTTCTGCTGGATTGATATAATACTAGTGAATTTGTACATGTTATAGCATCGAAGTACGCTGACAGGTGATTGAACTACAAAGTTATAGAAGGGTAAAATATAATGGGTAAAAAAAAAAGGTAAGCAATGTCTTTGTAGAAGTGTAATTCCTTGTTGTTTTGCAGGTTTTTTAGTTTCTTCCCTAAATAAATTGATATTTCCCATTAGTCAGATTTTCTAAAACTCAATTTTTTAAAATATATTGTGTGACTTCCTCCAGTTTCCTGGCTAGGAGACAAGAAAAATCAAATTAATAATTTTGAAATTCATATTTAATAAAAATTAATCCTAATCAAGCAGATGGGACATAGATTTTTTAAGTGGGTTTTTTTAGTCTCCAGTGTCTAGCCACTTCTCTCCCACTCTGGGAATTCTGGCTAATGATAGGCTATTACAGAGAGAATTCAGTAAACACTCTGTATCGATTCACACTGCATATAAATAAGCATTTCAATCCATAAATCAACTTATTATAAATGATTTTGCATGCACCATGCTGAAATACAGTTCACAGTGAAAATACACTGCAGGATATTTTAGAACAACCTATTTAATACGGTTTGGGTTGTTCAAGATTAAAATTAAAACAATAAACTTCACTCTGGATGTGTCTTCATTACCAAAGCCCTGGGTCATTTACTTTAACAATGTCAACTTGCACTCACTATCCTGTTGAATTGAATTAGGAAAGGAAACACTATGCAAGAGCACACCTCATGGCATTCCATTATCTTGAACGAGAGTACTATCAGTTTCCCAAAATTAAGCACAGTCTTGCCCATCTTCTCACTCTCCTACCCTTTGTATTGTGGGAACTTATCTGGAATGGGGAGAGGGAAATTTTGACATCTCAGAAAAACATCTTGAAATGGAGCATTTAGAAAGGGAATAGTGTATGTGGGGAAAGACAAGTAAAAGGAACTCAAGCAGCACTTGACTCTTATCCCTTTAAATTTAGTGAGAATTTGATGTTGACATCTGAGAAGGAAAGCAGGTTTCAGGCCATCTTCTTTACTTTTCTGACTGAGGGAAGAAAAGAAAATAAGGACCCTTTGTCTCCAAGACTGGCCATGCAATGACACTTATGCATGCTGTCATCTCACTTGCCAGTGCTCTGCAACCCCCACTGCAGCAGCTGTATGCGAAGCCCGAAGTTGGAACTCTGACAAGAGTAACTAGCTCTGTGTTCATTATTTTTCTAATCAATTACAGAAGGAGGTGTATAGGTTGCTAAATATTCTGTCAAGTCAACATAGCTTTAAAGGAAAAAAAATCAGTTTCCAAAAATATTTTCTGTTATAAATTGTTTCCATTGAGAATAGCAGACTGTCTGTCCTATAATCATTCTCTCTGTCTCTCCCTGTAGATCAGGAAAGGAGTCCTTACTCAGCTGATATTTCATCCTTATTCATACAACGCTTCTGCTGACTGAACTGATCGAGGGAGGAAACCTGAGTCAGGAATTGGCTGCAAATTAGGGAAGATGAGGCAGTTACTTCCTAGTTTAATGTCTAAAAGCACAACAATAAATCTCTGTTTCCCTATTTAGAGAGCTAATCGCTACATTTACACAGCTGGTGCTAACTTTGTGTGGTGGGTTGTTTCATTTGTTTATTTGCTTGTTTTGTTTTATTTTGCATTTAGCTGTAATGAAAAAGGTGTACACACGCATATTTGACTTAAATACTTCGCAAAACTCTGGGGGTTGCAAATGGGCCTACCAAGAGCCTCTGTTGCACTAAAACTGTGGCATCTAGCAGCAAACTTTAAAGTCAAACATTATTGTGGTTTTACAGATCTCTGTCCTTATTCCTATTCTGGAGCTGGACATGAGAATGCATAAGAGCTTCAACAGGATCTCTGCACCAGCCAAATCCCTTTCAAGACAGAGGGACAATACAACTGTCAAATTGGATTAGAGTCAAGGTCTATCTAGTTCAGTGGTCAGAACCAAAAGGAGGTCAGCAACCAACAGATGTGAGATAATACAGCCATGGTATCATTTTGGATATCAAATTGGTAGATAAACTGTTACAGGGTAAGAGAGTTTAGGTCAGTTCTAATTCACACGAGGTTGTCTCAGTTACTATAGCTCAGCTAAGGGTTTGAACAAGTGAATGTATATTTACAAACAGTTCAGTAATATCTTGTGACAAAAAAAAGGCAGAGGGGAAAAAAGACAAACCCTACCCTGTAAGCAAGAATTAGTAAAGCTGACAGGAAAAGCTAAAGAGAAAGCATTATCTGATTTAAAAAAAAAAAAAAAAAAAAAAAAAAAACACAACCAAACCAAATGGCAGTTTGTTTAATGTTAACTAATTTTCTGATCAGTCAACCCAGATCTATATATTCTCTTTTAAACTGACATAACACAATAGACATTGCTACCAAAACAAACAAAAACCAGACAAACAAAACCCCTTCAAAACCAAATTAAGAAACCCAGTCCAAATTAATTTCTGTGTGATTACTGGAGCTTCCTGTCAGCAATTTTTATCATCACTGCTTCATACAACTTCACAGAATCTTTAGCTATGTTAATAGAGATTCTTCTTAATTTTGCATCTGTCCTGAGGCTCTCACTCCTCAACCTTCTTTATACTTCCGTAGTCCAGCAACAAAAATAGCCTCAAGACAGGTGGAAAAGACAGATCCTTCTCATAATTATGACAAATAGTTAAGCCACCCACTTGTACTGTAGTATCTGTGAGACTGAACTGCCAAAGAGAATACACACACACAAACTCGCACAGGCAGGCTCAAGCACACAAATTAGCAACGCAGATAAATCTTTGCCATCAAGGTGAACTATCAGTGTAAGCTCTTATATGAAACTCTGAAAATGTCTCCTGCTGTGCTAATCTCATTTATTCCACACGGTTTGTTCAACTACAGAAATAATCATGGCAAAAAGACTGACTGGGATAGGACCAGGAATGATCTTATTAGCATTTACTGCCATCACCATAAGATGGAGAAGATAATCAGAAAGAGGGTGAAGAAAAAGAAGTGAAGTGTAAAAGGAAAAACAGTTCTTTTATTTGGCATTGTACTATTGAAGTTTGATGGATCCCTCTTGTCAAATGGGTGTAATTTGTAAAGATCAATGGTTTTAGTTAAACTGCAGTCCATGGTATCCCATCATCTAATTCATCTACACAGCATATGCTTTTTTCTGTTTTTAGAGAAAGGAGCATAAGGTCATTCTCAAGATTTTTTATTGATGGTTTTTTTTTTTCTTTACAGCTTAAATGAACTGTAAAACTCAAATACTTAATGGGTATTTTAGCCAATATTCTTTGTCTGTAAGGTGAAATATGCCTGATAATGATTGGAAAGATCTTGTTTCAGTACTTCCCATAAAGAAGAAGCACTTATCAGGAGCTTCTATAGAAAGCACTGCATACTCCACCAACTTCCAAAACACAGATTCCAAGTGTTGCCATAGATCCGTATGCATTTCTGCAGTGCCTTCTCTCTTCTTCTTTAACCTACATGTAAAGTACACACTCTCACATGTCAGAGCTCATGAGCTCTGTCCTTAGAAGCTCTAAAGTACTTGGGCCATCACACAGTACCTCTGTGACTCTTCCCTATCCCCTGCACCTTTGTGCTGATGGACAGCTGAGTTTAGAATGCCAATCAACCTTGATTTTCCTAGTACTTTCCTTCTCCCAATCCCTGTTGATGAGCATGACCATTATCTGACCAGACTTAGGACACTACCATTAGCAGATATTTTCTGCTCTTGCTGGTGAAGTACTTTCTTACCTCTAAAGTATCAATTTCAGATGGTTTGGAAGAGGCACTAAGAGAATATAGAAGTGATTTTAAAGGAAATAGGAATTCCAGGACAGCTTCAAATATAGTTAATATTAATTATCCTTGATAGTAGGATTAACCATGTGTTTTCACAGCCCAAAGTGAGATTTTATTTTTTTAAATTCTATTTTAATGTTTCTGGTTTAATGTTTGGATTATAATGTACACCAATTTCTATCCTAGTTATCAATGTCCAATGACTCTTATGAGTTCATTACACAACAGCAGTAATTCCTTGTCAAAGGGTTTGAAATATTTTGTCTTTCATTTTTTGAAGCTATGAGACTTTAAAAAACATCTTGCAGCATTTCAACAAAGTAGACTAAAATCAAGTATCACGTATCATGGTTATACTCACATGTATAAAACATACCTTTATACAACCTTGAAGAAGCAAAAGAAAACTATCAGCTGGCTGCTTTGTTAGCTAGAAGATATGGAATTTAGTTTTCCTTTCAATTTTTATCAAGAATGGCAAAGTCTTTAGTGAATTCTTCCTACAAATTACAGTGGTGAGCCTTAGGGAACACCCCACTTTAGATGTGTTTTCCTCCAATGGAAATTAATTGACCCATATTCCTAAGAAGCTCTTGCTTTACATTAGAATGCACATTCTCTGCAAAAACTAAATTTTGCATAATACGTCCCTTTTATCTTTATATCATACAGACATTTGCTTGTCTGATTCCTTCTTACACTGTTTCTTTCACGCTCAGTGATTATTTCCAGCGACTGCCTGATTCTGTTGAATCATTTTCTTTCTTGTAATTAAAAAAAAGTAAATTATTTGTCTGTGAATGTAGAGCATTTTCTATTGAAAACTGAATATGACTTCTATGTATTTTCATCACATTTTTGGTCATGTAATTAATTTTCTCCTGTGACCCTCTGGCAAACAGGAGCAATTCAAAGAGAACTACTTCTTAACTAGTGCCATCTTTGATCTTTGACTTTCACCTTTCCATTTTTTCTTTACTTAATTCCGTGGATTGATCTGGCTTTTACTTGCTGGCAGTGACTATTGCAAATACAGGTTCCAGCAATATCTGCATGCCAGCATTTGCAGAATTCTTCTACCTTCCTGATTTTAAAAGAGAAAGTACTTCCTTCATGCTATCTCTTCTGGTGTAGTCCTTATTTTTATATTTTATTTTAAACCATAATTTTCAGTACTTTCTCTAACAGATCTGCTCCCTTAGAGATCATCTGCTACCAGTCTTTCTACTTTTTTGAACAGCCACAGGACAGCTAGTCTGTCTTCACACATTTCTGTGAATTTGAAATATCATCCTTTATCTCTCAGTACAATTGATTCTCCATCCCTCTTCAGAACATGGTTCAAATCCTGAGCTGATACTGGTGCAAAAAAACCCACCTTACTGCCTTAGTTATCTTGACATTTTAATGCCTTTAATTTAAACTTTAGTAAATCTTCATAATACATTTGTAAAATCTTATTATTTTAAAAGCATTGGATATATATAAACAGTTCTTACTTCCAAGAAAAAAAGCTTTAAAATTTTGAAGTAGATCCAAGGTCTTACACACTGACTATGACTCATCACATTAGAAAAATGCATTTAAAATTGACTTGCAATGGGTATATATTTTGCACTAATACCGCAGAGAGAACATCATAATGCACTACAACTTGCACTAGCTCCCCAGGGCTACAGCTTCAATAAATTGGCTGGTATCTCCACAGTCAATATTTCTTAGTAAGTTCCTGAACAAAGGGATTAGTAAGACTTCTGTCCAGCATACCCACAATTGTGTTTTAATTCCACATCACTATTTGCAAGAGTAGCAGTTTTAGTCCTGGCAGATTGGCCAAATTCTGACTGAGGATTTGCATTTTGCATACCTATTTTGCCCCTGCAGTTCAATTTGATATGTTTTGGCTCATCACTTCCTGCCTTAATACGTTGTAGCCTGATGCCAAGTATTGTTAAACAGCTGCTGTGCTTCCCCTGAGAGGATTTCAGTAATGTGTGACAAATTCCTACAGATACGTCGAAATAAAAGGTGCTGCATTGGATTGTATACAATGTCTGAAGAACTCAAACGGGGCTTTCAAATCCCTGGAGCCTCATTTTCAAGGCTTTCTAAGGAAGAAAAAAAGGAATTATCTACATATTGAGATAAGATGGATCTGAGGGACCTAGGTGTCTAGGGAAATCCTTGCAAAACATAGGAAAGTAATAAAATTATAGATCATACCTACTGTAATGTAAAGAGCTAGAGAACCCTTAATAAATAAATAAAGATCTGTAGGGAGTTCTTCCTTTCCATTCCCATAAATAAATTTGTTAAGTTGGTTACTTTCACATTTCCTATAGATAATATAGCTTATGAAGGATTATGATGGCTAGATGGAAACTGAGATCTAACTTGTTTTACCCAACAGTATAAAGTAATGCCTTATCTTTGAGTATTTTGTTACTGCATTTCAATATCAATATCAATATGTAATTAACAGTCATTGTTATTAAAGTTAATATCTTTAATTTTATTTACATATTCTCAGTACAACTCCTCTCAATACGTAACAGAACAAGCACAACTCAAAAACCAGTACATAATGTAAATGTGATTGAAGTTATAGTCAAACTAAATCTAATGGAATATCCCCATTTTGTGAAACCCTTCTATCTCTTCTTTAGAGAGAGAAAACAGAGCATACCACTATCTAAAAAGGTGGACAAAATAACTACAAGCTGTATTGCCAGAAGAGAGCCATACATATGTTTTCTATAGTGCTTGTAAAATGTTATCTCATGAGTTCTAGTCTCTTAAATTTGAATATCTAAACAAGGATCTTGTAAGTCCTTGCAGGTTACACAGAGGAAGATATTTATTTGAGCACAAACTTAAGGTGAAGCAAGAGTATCAGAAGAAAGGGAAAGTTCTTGTTCTGCGACTCATGACTCATAACTCATTTCTTTGTAGGACAGCAGCAGAGATGTTGTCCTCAGAACTGTACACTTACACACCAATGAAGTCAATGGAACTTAAGCTAAAGATTAATGCTGTAGGTACACTCAACAGCTGCCCTAAGTATTGCTCAACAGTATCAGACAGAAGTTGTTGCCTGCTGGTTTCATTAGTGCTGAAGCAGGGATAAAATGACAAGCAATAGGTGTATCAGAGTGGCAAGGGCTTCAAACAAAGCTCTTGCTGTCCTAACTGGGTACTAATCTCTTCTGCCATCTTCTGTCAGAAGGTTTGAGTAATCTTCTTTTCATTCCCCAGGGCAGTTTCCAGTCACTCTGGTAGTAAGCATCTCTGTATATCCTTTCTCTATCTTGCTTTTACATTCACACATGCAACATTGCACATTTACATTGCAGAATGAAGCCATAAACTCTGCACATCAGCAGACCTATTCAGGATTTAACAATCTGTCTAAGGAGAGAATATGCCCCATTATCAATATCCTGCTGACCCACTGGCAGCACCTTAATCAGAAATACAGGATAATGAGAAATATTTATGTGATTTTTAGGGTAAATAAAACCAAGGCAGATTGACTTACGTGTGATATACTAGCAGAAAATATTAGAAATTAATATTGAAGACAGAAGATACTTAGCAGGCTTTAAACTTTGAAAAAAGTTAAATTACTTTGAAAAAAATGACTTAGAATATTATGCACCTTAAAAACTTTTGGAAAAAATATGTTTAACACATCATTTATTGGATGTCCTGAAAATACATTTATTTTATACAAAGACAGACCTTACACTGTGCAAAATTAAACAATGGAAATGAGATCAATAATGTTTTTGAATACATGGGATTATATCCCTTTATAAAATGCCCTTAAACTTGAAAATAATACAGGAAAAAGGAAGAAAAGGAAAATATTAGAACTGCACTAAAGGTGTTTAAAATTATATAGACAACTTTTTCTGAATCCTAGGTGATTGTTCGTGTGCTGGTTGTAAACGAAGTTTGCTGGCCAGACATCATGTGTGTGACAGAAATTCTGGTATGGCAATGGCAATTTCACCATCTCCGTTCTGTTTGTGCTCATCTGAGGCCATATGTTTATCAGTGTACACATTTTATATCCACATCTGCTGCTGCCATCCCCCTTTTGTCCCTATTTCTCACCAAGCCACGAAAAGCATCACAAACAAGAACAAAGGACATCCTACTAATGTTGAATCCAGGCCAGTAAGAAACTAACTCTGTTTTGCTTTGTCTCCAATGCTGTTACTGCCTTCCTGAGAGTTTCTGCACACTTAAATTTTATACGAAGAAAAGATCCAGTAGTGTCTGGCTCTGTTAGAAAATTTCAGATTTAGAAATTTGAATAAGCCTTAGTTTTCCTAAGATCCCCTAGCTTTAATTGGTATTCCATAAGCCAACAATAGGAGTTTCTTATAAGGAGACAGTGAAATAAAATAGTAGTGTTCCATAATGGAAATGCATTTCTTTGATCCTAAAGTCTAGTGAACACTGCAACATCTTCTTTTCATTTTTTTCTTTTAGAGTTTAATTGGTACTAGACTAAGGTAATCCTGTAGAAAACCTTCATGGCAATAAACAATATTTTAAATTAGGAAGTTCTATTGATTAACCAAAGAAACATACCTCAATCCTCATGTAACAATTGAAATCTATTTTCCAAAATAATACATTTTCTCCATGACTACTTATAGGGAATGTCATGAGTCTTGAGGAAATGAAGGTTTGTTGAAGGGCTCCTATTAATTCAGTCTGATTACCACTGCATCTTCTAATCAGCCTCATATTTTAGTATGAATAACATGCAATTTCAGAGACTGTGAAACAGAATTTGGTTTGTACATCTTTATCAACATAAATCCAAGCTGCAAGTTACTTATTAAATAGTATGATTTGGTTTAAATGCATCTTATAAAATGTGAATTTCTCAATTCTGTACTCTAGCTAATTTGACTTTCAGACAAACTATCATTTGGAGAATTTGTAAATACTGGAGACATGGAGGGACTCTTCTTGTGTACTGATCCAGCTATCATAAATGGTCTGTGAACTACAGTGGATGCTGTTGCTCCTTTTCTCCATGTCTTCTTACACATATAACTAGAGTGCTTTAATGTATATCTTCTGTCGGATAATATGTTAAAACTACTGTGCATCTTTAAGAGGCTGTTAGACACTGATTTCCCATAGACTGCAATCAGCTCTTTGAAATTGTAGTGTTTGTGACAGAATAAACTCCATTAACTTGTTTTATTAGTACTGTGCGCAGTCAGGGGAAGCAATGCTGCAGAACATGATGAAATGACTAACAGTTTTCATCAATGCACAGCAGAATGTTTTTTCCTTACACAGAATATATAATTATTGCTCAGATAAACAGGTAGATTTCTTTTTTCATCTTTCTAATGTAATATTGGGAAATCTAAGACTTATTCATGAGAGAAACAAAAAATAAATTAAGCTTTCCCCCACCCCCAGTCTTTTCAATTTGTTACCATGCTGCTGCTGTAACTTTTGTCTATGTTTCAGAGAACAACCTATCAAATAAAAAACCAATTCTAATTCCAATTGGTTACTATAATGACAGAACAGTTCAACAAAGCCAAAGGAGTCTGAGAAAGGGAAGATTTACTGACCAGCTGATTCCCAGAGGCACATTAGTCAAATTTTGACAGCTTGTACACAAGGTAAACTGCCAAACTGATTAAATGAAAGCAGAAAAAATCGAGAAGGAGAAAATATAGCTTGCTTTGTGTAAGTAAATATAAGTCAGCTATCACATAATCACTATATATTTCAGAAGCAGGTAGGTATTCTATACTGCAGATGGCACAGCTGCCAGTGCTTATCTGAAGAGAAAGGTATTCTATTCCAGAACAGCTTCTACAGCATTGCATTAGTCAATTCAAAAATATAAACAACTTTTTCTGTTCTCCTTGGTCTCCATTTTCTGCTGGCTTTTTGCTTTGCCCGTTTAAGATGAAAGTCAGGTTCTGAGCTGACTAGCTGCATGGGACTCCCAGTACAAACGTCAAGCATTTTAGCCTAACAAATTACAGGAAACATGAAGCTGAGCAATCACAAAAGAAATGATTGAAAGGAAGAGTCAGTACAGATGTACAACAGTGAGACGCAAGGAAAAAAACACACTGAAATCCAATCCAGCCTATTTTTTTGCCAGAAAATAATGAGTTTATGATTTGCAGATTGAATATAACTAAGTAGAAAGGTTCTTTTCATAACAATGATTTGTAGATTCACCCTTCTGCAGGATAAGTATTCCTCTTGCATTAATGTCTGTTCTTGCTATTATAGTTAAGGGACTGTCAGCCTTTTTGTTACATAAACCTCTATATTCAGGAGCTTGTAATTTTTTTATAAAATCGTCAGCAAGCTGAAACTTGAAATAAGATTTTAGTCTAGAAGTAGTTTTTGAATATATTCTAAAAAAAAATCATTAATCAAATTTTAAACTAATAAAGAAAATTCTTGTTTACTGTCCTTCTATTCAGCTCATATGTTGCACATTGTATTCCTGTCTGTTGCAGGGTTGCCTGAGATAAAGAGAAGTTGGAGTATATAGAGAGCACAGATCGAGCCAATGTGGTTAACTATGATGTTCTGCTTTATTTCGGTTAAGATGGCTGCTTATATACATTTCTATATAGTTTACAATTACAGTGGCTTTTCATTGGCATACAGCAGAGAGAAGTATGAAAACACATTTTATTTTACTTAGTCGTAAGGTGGCTATCACGTGCTTACTAACAATTCTATTTAGTGACCTTCACAACCTTATTGTCTTTCCCTGACACCTTAACTACTAATTTCTAACTGCACCACACTTGGCTAAGAATTTCTAGCTGCGTCACAGGCTTCAAGGCCTCACTCAGGCCTTTGTGAAGGCCTCAGCTTGGGTAGTTCAAGGCCTAGGTAGACATCATGTCCACCTTCCCTGAGGAATTCTGCAACACCTGTCAATACCACATTATGGGTTTTGGTGTCCTAAGGCACATGCACATATATACATGTGTCCTAGGGTGACTATGATGCCCGTATCCCCACATCGTCTGTTCTGTGTTCTGTACCTTTAAGACTGGTTCTGAGAGTGAGCAGGGAAAGAAGAAGCGCGCAGCTTGTTGTGAGAAACAAACTCACTCCTCTGAATCTGCTCTCGTCCTTGGGACTGTGTGGTTGTTTTTTTCTTTCCTTCGTTGGATGCACGGAGGGCAGCCAGAGAGTTTTTTTCCCCTTTGTTAGTCTAGATAGCTGAGGCAAAGAAGCTTTCCTGGACTGTTTTTTTTTGGGTTTTTTTTGTTGTTTTTTTTTTTTTCTCTTTGGGACTGTTTAAATCTGCTCTGGACTGAAAAACCCAGAGGAGCACCGGGATCTTGCACCCGTGGCCCACCGGGCCGGGACTCGGCATCTTCCAGCACTGAAGGGACTGATAAACAGACTCCTGGCACGGACTCTGAGTTTTGCCATCTCTCTTCGGAGCAGCGAGAGGTTTTATTGTTTCATATTATTATTATTGTTATTATTACTATTATTATTCATTCTTTATGTTTGTGGGCATTTTGTTTGTTAAATAAATAGGTTTTTTTCCACTCTTCTCTGAGGGAGTTCTTTCCCCGGACCGGCTGGGGGGAGGGGCTGTTTGGATTTGCTTTTCAGAGGAA
This sequence comes from Trochalopteron elliotii, assembly GCA_024734555.1. Lineage (NCBI taxonomy): Eukaryota > Metazoa > Chordata > Aves > Passeriformes > Leiothrichidae > Trochalopteron > Trochalopteron elliotii. Next base: position 6,026,238 of record JANPWX010000013.1, read on the forward strand.
CCCCATTTGGAGATTTCCTCCCAAATTTGCCCTAAACCAGGACAACATGTATCCATGAATAAAAAGCAAAAATCTCACTGATGTAACAAGTAAACCTCCCACAAACAAAAATTTAAAAAATTAAAACAAACAAACAAAAAAAAAAAACACAAAAAAAAGAACAAAAAAATCCACCTCCCCCGCAAAAAAAAACAAGCAAACAAAAAAACCCCCAAAACTAAACCAACCAAAAAAAAAAAAAATCACAGAAAACCCCACAAGTATTATGCATACCCAGAAGCTACTTATTCTAAATTTGAGTAGATGTTTCAGGCTGTGGATCTATAATATGCAAATGGATGTATTCATGCCAGTATTCTGAAGGGCAGAATGGAGTATAAGTTAAACCCACAAAGGTCAGAAATTAAGTGTTATGGCTGCAACTCTATTCTGAAAGGACAAGAGCATCTATTTCAGTTGGCCCAATAATGTGAAAGTTCACAAGGTGCAAAGAGCCTCACTCACCAGGCATAAAATCTGGAAAGCATTTGAAAATTATGCTTTTAGAGCCACACTGTTGAAAGAGAACCTCCTGATGCAAAATGATGTCTTTGTAATTGTGGCAACATGGAAAGAAGCACAACATCAGATATTGGGCTATGCTAGCATTTAATAATTATACCTCTGAGAAAAAGAACCTCTCACTTGAGGTATTTTATTATTTTTTTATCACCAAAATATTTCAGGTGAACAAATTTGTCCTTTACACGTGAATTTTTTGCCTTCTTTTCATAACCAGCATCTTGTTTTGTCTTTGTCAGCAAAATATAAAAATGTTCCCAACTACTAAAATTTTCATTCAGCTCTTCAGAAGTGCATCACTGCACTTTGCACCACTGCTAAACTCTCATTTTTCTCTCACTGCTGTTGCCAAAACATGACCCCTCACTTGTTGCTACTGTTTTGAATGCTCATAGTCCCATGATAAAATTTCCTTGTTGTCATCTTCAATCCAACAGGGCCTTCAAATGTATTTTCTGAAACAGTGTAAACCATACTGAACATCTTTCAAATAATCCATAGTTGATAATTTTCCCAGTAATAGAGACAGTTTAGGAAAGACTGACTCTGATATTGAATGCCTTGGGAGACATATAAGTAACTTATTAGTAGGAAACACCAGGAGTCATTAAAAAGGAAATAATGGTGAGTGTGGTTTCTCCATCTAAAAGAGCTACACCCTTCCCTTGAATGAAACCATAAATCTTTAATTCTGAGCACATTCCCAGAGGAAGGACAGAGCCAGGTGGAAACCTTTTTTTATTGAAAAGCCTGCATAGGAAAAAAAGCAGGTGGAAAAAATCAAGCTACTGGTACCTCCCATTAAAAGTCAGCATTGGTCCTTTTACTATATTTGATTTAGTCCATCTGACTATGGTGCAATAGTAGGTATAGAGACTACCTTACCTCCATTTGTGCTATTACTGAGCAATTTAATATGAAGGATTAGACTGTGTATGTTTTCCTGCTCTCTTATGGTTCTCTGGTCTCGAACATGCTCTCAGGCCACACTCAAAGGATCTACAATGATCATGTGTCTTGATTTTGCTAGTGGTCTTTTGCACTATTCTCTTCTGGATATCAGTCCACTTCATCCCTTCTGCAACAGCAGGATCAGTGGTGTTTGCTGAGCTTGAAGGATTGTTACAAAATGACATACTATAGAGCACTTTGCCAAGAAAAATTCCTCTTCATCTCTGAGACCTTCCCATGTAAATCTGGATGTCATTCGGTTCCTATGCAGCACCACATCCTTCACAACACTTATTTCAGTTCTACCAACCTTTCCACACAGATCTTCCAGGAGAAGTCACAAGGTCTTTTGTTTTGCCATGGGGTGGCAGTTCTTTCTGTGACTTGTTCATCCAGCCTTTGGGCTGCCTCTTCTCAAAACTTTTCCTCGATTTGACTGTCTCTAAGGTGACTGTTAAAGTCTTCTTTCCCAGGTGCAGCAAAGGTGACCTGATATGACAAGAAACAGAGAACCGCAGAATACTTGAAGGCAGAATGGACATTTGTCATTTTCTGGTGAAACTTTCTCCTCAAAGCAGGTTTAATATGAGGTCAACTTACTCAGGAGTAGGAGCAGCTGAGTTTTGAGTGTCTGCAAGAGTAGAGATTCCTTAGACTCTCTGGGCATTCTGTTCCAATCTCTGTCCTCATTGTGAAAAGCTATTCCTTTATATTCAGGGAAACTCAGAAGCAAGTTTTGGCTGTTGTGCCTTTTTCTTTTGTTAGGCATTTCTGTGAAGAGTACAGCTGCTGTGCTGAAAGATCACCCTGCAAATCCCAATATTCTACCATGAGGACCTTGGAAAAAGCAATTAGATTTTTGTTGCGGTGCATGATTGAGGTTTTTCAGAGTTGTATATGTATTTTGTATATTTGTCTGTATTGGTATATTCCTTCCAAAGCCCCTTCCCCCATTCCCAAATACCTGTGGTATCACCCTGATGGAACCACCCCCTTCCCCCCCATTGGCCCGAGTGCTCTCCTGCCCACCTGGATACAAAAGAAGAGAACAAGGGCCCAAACCTTGCTCTGCCACGTGGACTGCACAGGAATAAACCTTCCCAAACCCACCTCTGAGCCTGCTCTTTATTCCAAGCCTGAAACCAAGCACAGCCAGAGATTGAAGAACCCACGAACTGCCTGTTTATGCTGGTCTGGGAACTACTGCTTGCCGGTAAGCAGCCACAGAGACCAGCCTCAGATTTTGCCACACACTTCTGCATGATGAACAAACAACTCCCTCAGTTTCACATGAATCATATGCTTCAGCCCCTTAAACACTCCAGTATTTTAGTGGTCCTGTGTTGGAATCACTCCAGTTTGTAATTTTTTTGTTTTACTGGAAATAAATGCGGTTAAGTGTCTTAACTCTGATTTCAGGCGTACAGAGCAGAGGCATCTGGGCTACTGGAGGGCATTGGCCCTGGACCATCTTTTTTCTCTTGGATCATCTGTCTCACTGTCTGTGATACAAATCACACTTCAATCAACAGTTAATAATGACTGCCATAAACAATGAGCAATGGAGAAGGTATTCACATTGTGAAAGGAATAAGGCATCTATTTGCTGACCTCTGTGTGAAACATTTTGAGGCCAAATGTCAGATTACATGGTAGTTGACAGTACTGATAATTCCCTTAATAATATACACAGTTCCTGGTGACTTTCGTATGAGAAATATTTTGAATTTCACTCAGTTTACACAAAGTGTTAGCAAACATATTTTGCTCACTCTCTGTTCTCCACATACCGTACCCTGCTGCATTTACAGAATTAAAAAATACATTTATAATTAATCTTTTTAGCTAGTGTTTTGAGAAGCTCTACCAAAAAAATCACAGCTGGTTGCACAGAAAATTTTTGCTTAATTCCCCATGTTTAAATTCGCTAGTCATAGTGAGACTTTCATGCTATTAAATGGATGACTGAATGTTTTGCTATTACTAGCTGATGCCTTGATATGATGTTTCATTTTCTAAGAAGTATACACAAGAATATCTCAGTCACAGGTCCTGAGTGGCCACAGGTGCCACAGGTGCACAGACATAGCAACATTGTTAATAGAGCTGAGCAGAGTTTGCAGAGTGATGTCTGAAACTACATGGATGGAATGGAAGAATCTTGACTGATCTTTTTACCAAAAGTCTATCTTTATTAAATGGTAAGCCATTATCTTTTGTAATAGCTGAAACTGAAAGATAAACTTCATAGACATTCTATAGGTAGCACTATACTATGACCAGTTCAGTGAAATTTAAAAGTTCAAGCTAGTCACATGACACCTTGGCAAACAGTTCTTGTAGAATGATACTGCAATTCAGTGGCCGTCATCTGTAAGAGAAGAAATCATTCCCTTTAAAATGCAGGATTAAAATAAATAGAATAAAAGTATAACGTTCTGAATGAAACATTTAGCATTGGCACATGCAGTGTTACATAGCAGATAACTTCTAAATAAAACTTACCTAGGTTTACTTTAAATTCTGAAAACTGAGCTATTACATTTCTAGTGTTGCGATAGTTTCTTATATTACTAAACTCAAATAAAATGTCAGTGCTACCAGTTTCAGCAAGATTAGCTTTGATATGATCAAGAATACACAAGTACATGATCACTTCATCCACCATTTTGCGTTACTTCAATAATGAATAAGTGATTTGTGAAAAATGAAGAAGGAAATACTTCAGAAGTACGCTGTAAAACCAGGTTCCAGGTCAGTGGTAGAATTTAGGAGTATACCCATGAAAGGTGAGTTGGAACTAGATGATCCTTAAGGTCCCTTCCAACCCAAACTTTTCTATCATTCTATGATTTAATTTGCTAAAAATGACTGAATGAAACCTTTGTGAAAGTTTTAATATCACCCCATAATAATGGATGAACACAAATATGAAATCACTGTAATGACCTCCAGAGTATGGTTGGTTATGCTATTGTAAATACCTTTTGTTTACAGAGGTATTGATTACACTGCCAAAATAAATTGACTTGCATGAATACAATCTGGGAAACAAGAATTTAAATTTCTAGTCTAGATTTCAGCTGATGAATATGGATAAAAGCTCATTGATTGCATCTAATTCTCATCAGCTAAGGCTTTGACCCTCCATATTCACTGCAGTGAAGATATAATTTCCTATTCAAAAAGAAAAAAAAAAAGACTGCCACAGATTCCAACTGTTCCTTGTATGTTAAATCAAAATCAAGGTCAAATACACAACTTGAAATACATTCACATAGTATTGCAGATAAAATCATGCAGGCTAATTTGAAATTATGATTAATTTTAATTGATTTTTGATTCCACTGTTTCAGTCCACATCTACAAAACAGACAATGTTATTTAGTATAGTACTTCTGTGTCCAAGGAATTTACCCATTATTAATCAAATCCTTAGGATTGTTGCTCCTTTGTCTAGTGAATAGCATCTTCTTTATTAACTAATCCAATTATATTCAATAGGATGAAGTTAGTCACCTGAAATAAAAATGGAAGGAATGGTCCTATGTAATACTAATGCAGCTTAATTGCAGACAAATACAGCTGTTGTTATTTGTTTGATGATGACTCATGCATCTGTGAATAACAAAGCTCTTTTTACTAAAAAACAATTTGGACCCACCATGGCTAGTAATAATATCTGACCATATTTATAGATATTTTGAACTATAGCTGTGATAGGAAAGTATAGCTATGATAGCTTTCTGGATTTGAAATATCCTAGTAAAAACTTATATTTATATAGTCAGCTTAAAAATTTTGTAAAGCTTAGTCTCAAATTAGAACATTCAATCCACTATATAGAGGCATGCCCCCTGTGACATTTATAGAAAATACTGTATTTCTTTACAGTTCAAAAGAAAACTTTTAAGAAAAAATACCTCTGCATGCAGTTGGAAACCCTGGAGTTTTTTTCCTGTAAAGAAACTACCAGGCTTCATCTGATCCTATTAAGATTCAACGTATTTCCTTGAAACAGTTAAATGGCATTTTTGATATAGGCCCAGATGCAAATATGGAGTTGGGCATTTTATGTAAATCTAAGGCATTGTGAAGATATCTCAAATGTAATAAGGGAGGCACCTAATGCTGGTGCAGATACCTGAATTTTTATAGGATTGGTTGTTGAATGTTCAATGTTCCAGTACTATGTCTATTTTTCCCCCTATATTTAAAAGATACTTTTTGTATCCAAGTTCCTTGTTATTTCCTTTCGTACTCAAGCCCTTCTGGCATCACTTAATTTGTTAGACATACTCAGAGTTTGCCCAGCATAGCAACAGCATTGATCAGCTCCATCCAGGCAGTTTTATATAGCCAGGGACCATCAAGTCTTTCTGGGAAATGCTTAGAGATTGTACCACAATGTGGTCACACCACAACGTGTGAAAGACCAGCATTTCAATCCCCTTTAGCCAGAAAGAGTTCAAATCTACTCTGCCAGCTTAGAATAAAGGACATAGTTGTGTGAAGAGGCTGGATTGAAGTGGTGGGATGTCTTCTCTGCTTCTACTGCCTTAAGAGACTAGGTACTTTGTATCAGGAATACTTCTACTGCCTTAAGAGACTAGGTACTTTGTATCAGGAATACTGCATGCACAGAAATGGGGAAAAAAAAAAAAGGAAGAAAGGAAAAAACCCACACATTTTGGCATCCCCTCCACTAAGGTCTGTTTATGACTGGACTGTAGGATAATTGGGTAAAATATACAGAAAGTGTTAGTGCAGTCAACAGTTTCCTCAGTATCAATCAGTTCTGAAATCAAAGGAGAAATGGCCTCTAGTTAAAATTTTCTAGTCAATAAATCATATATTTTCTCCCACATGATTCCACAGCTTCAAGGCAGGGAGAAGTAGAATGGCCCTAGTGTTTCAGGGTAGAATCATGCTCATACAGAGAAACCCAGACATCATCCCAAGGTGTATGACGAGGAGTGTGGCAGGAAAGGTAAGTGAAGTACCCTTCAGTTTTACAATGGTACAAAGTTCTAAATTGAGAATTTTTGTCTACTGAAACATATCGACACTCAGGAAAGATACAAACCAATCAAAAAGCAACTGGGAGGAGGGGACAAGGGCCAGAATGAATGATAAAACAGCTAAAATCACATGCTCTTTAGTGAAAGACTGAGCTTGTTTGTTTCTGCTTAGAGAATACAATGGGAAACCTGATAACAGTTTTCAAATATAAGAAAAGCCAAAAAAAAGTTAAAAGGTTTAAATTGTATCTAGTGAGATATAGGTTAGACTTCAGGAAAAGATTTCTAAATGCCAGGATAGTTAAGTAGTAAAACACAACACCTAGGAATCTGTAGGAGCATTTTCAACGAGCAGATCACACAAAAATTTTAGATACAGCTAATCACACCTATGTGGAAGGAAGACAGACAAAATGACTTGATCTTAATTCTGGATCAATTTATATGATTTTTGTTAGAAGTGTTTCAATTTTGTTTGGGACTGAGTTAAAGATGACTGATTTTTTTTTTTTTCTAATAAATGAACAGAGGCCTTGGATTAAGACTCAAATAGGAATATGATTATATGCAAATCATGCAATCAATATATGAAAGATTTTGCTATTTCTAGCACAGCATATTTGCTACTGGCATTTATAGTTATAGAAAAAGTAAGAAGCTAACTATTTTCTTTACTTTTTTATAAAATTTCCCTGTACATTGAAGAGAAAGAAATATTCACACCTCTTAAAAACATCCACAGTTAAGGTTAAAATTGTAGTAGAGGTGAATATTTACAACTATTTTCTGCACCAAACCTGCAGAGATGTTTAATTTTCTCTGTTGCTAACACCATCAAATAAAGCAAACAAATAATATTCATGCAAAGGCAAACAAAATAAATGAGTCAGGTAATTATAAAAAGAACACTGACCTATTAAAAATTGATCTGATCTTCAAGAATTCTCTGCATAGCAGCAGTAATGTTATTAAAAATAGTAAAATCATTAGAATTTGCATACGTGAATAAGATTGCACTCAATTACAAATTGCATTCTGCAAATTATTTGGAAGTTGTAAATCAAAGCAACAAAGAAGAAAGATTTAGAGAGTAAAGGTTCTGAAGAATTTTCTAATGAAAATGTTCTTAAAAACAGATTTGGGAAGTTGTAAGATATTTCCATGACAAAATTATTTAAAAGAACAAATGTAGTTCAGAAATAGAAATGTTTGACGTATGGGCATTTACTATAGGTAATAGAAAGTTATCTCAACTAGATCAGAATGGAGTTTTATATGTAGGAATAGATGTGTTTAAGTACTGTGTCTCTTGAAGGCAAAATATCGTATACAAATTAGGAACTCCATCAGCAAACTGCAGGTGTAATAAATTTCATGGATTGCGTAATTTTCATGCAGATATTTTTTTTCAGCTGCCATCTGCACTGTGGTTTAAATGCTTGTACAGAGCAGTCCCTGCTCTGCCATACTGAGTCAGCACCCCAGGGATCTCTGTCTCACTGCTAACCCAAATGGGCTGAGGGAGCTCACTGCCTCTGGAACCTTGTCCTGGAGCTGGGGGGAAGGAGTAGCTGGAAGAACAAGTAAATGCATAAAGAAGGAGACCAGAGAGGATGTAAGGGTTTGAGAGGTGAGGAAAGGAAGGTAAGAAAGATGAAAGACAAGAGGAGTCTCTGATTCAGCTCAACTCTGATTCAACTTCAACCTGGCTCCACGGCAGAGGAGATACTAAGCGTTTTATAGAGCATTCATTTCCCATGTCGAAAACAAAGTACAGAGGATATATGGAAAAAAAAATCTCAAAGTCAGTATTTGAGAAGGTAACTGGAAGGACAACTGAGAAACAGCTATTAAACACAAAAAAAAGAAAAAACAAGCAACAACAACAAAAAAACCAAACAAACAAAAAAAACCCACACCCACATAACACCACAAAACCAAAATCTATATATTTTTGTTTGTTTGTTTTAAGAAGGGAAAGGCAATTCCCTAGTAGAAGGAGAATCTCTCAATTTTCTTAATCATGTGGAGGAACAAGTAATTTTTAGTATTCACTACTTCAAAATTTTTTCCTGTAGTTCAAGATTTTTGCAGGGCAGTCCATGAAGACCTTAAGCATGAAGTGCACTTAGATTTTTCATTGTCTAACTGCTGTACCCAAAAATGCCATGTAATATTGCTTGACCTCATGGACACTTACAACTCATGCCTATCTCTAAGACAACTGCCTAAATATTGACTATGCTCAGATTGAACTGCTCAGATTAAAATGTAATTAATATCTTAAAGTAGAGGCATTTACTTAAAGATAAATAAATGGAAAAAAATTGTTTTTTGTTTACTATGGAAAAGAAGTGAAAAATAATGGGACTATTGTTACTTAGTAATGAATATTTTCAGTATTTCTCAATACTTGTTCTTTGATAAGTCTGTACACACACTACATTTCTGAAGGAAATATCCTAGTACTATTATGTTTCTATCATTTATTATTGTTACCAGCAGTAAAACAAGATTTTCAGATTCCACTTTACTTGCAAAACTTTCAGACCTGATCTTACAAGACAGGTACATAGAGCAATAACATTTGGACAAGGCCAGGGAAAATATTCATGTAGCATTTTCACTGGATTCTTTGGTTCTCTTGATATAGTGCATACACAGCCTCGAGGGTGCTCTTGATTGTTGTCTCTGCAGCTGAGTGATTCTTGGAGGTCTTGCTGAATACAAGGGTCACAACCTAGAGTCCATTCTTATCTGTTTTAATAAAAAATGACAATGAACTGTGAAATTCTCCATTGTCCCCTCAAGCAAAATGAAGGTGAATGTCACTCCTGTCTGTACAGCCAAGTCTAATTGCAGTATTAGGGTCCAGAGCATGAAAATTCACTCCATCAAGGGCTTTAACAAAGTCTGTGGAAGCACTGCAGTTTAATTTGCACATCCTCAGGTTTACTAAGTTTTATCAAAACCTCCAAGGAGATTTTTGCTTTTTCAGACTGGATCATGCATAACGTTTACAGCTCGACTCCATTAGAGGTCATTCAAACAGTGATTTATTTCTGCGTAACAAAAGTTCTATTTGTTTAGCTCTCAGAAAAACACAGAGACTTCACAGAGTATGTAACACAGTGAAAGATGGGACTGAGTGCACCTTTAGCAAGTTTACGGCAACAGAAATTTGGAAGAGTGGTTGATACAGCAGGCAGTTTTTCTGTCTTTCAGAGTGGTCTTTCAAAGACACCTTAACAGGCTGGAGGAACAGCAAGCAGGAACTTCATGAAGTTTGACAAAAAGAAAAGACAAATCCTGCTCCTGGAAAAGAATAATCTGATAGTGGAAGATACCTGAAAATAGTGTACAGATTTAGCCTCCCACCCTTCCCATCATGGGACATTTGTGGTCAAGTACCTTCTATACGACAGTTGCACTAATTCTTCGTCAATCAGACATTCCTTCTTCCATCCATTCAGCTGAAGTGTATGGTCAGTCCTTGAGACCAGTACCAGAGTTATGAATATCCCCTTTTTGTAGGGAAGACTGTATCTGTTCATGCTGAGTTTCTGCATGAACTCTTAGGCAGACTCCATCTTGAGTTGCTGCCTCTTTTAGTGTTGAGAAAGTGGTGGTTAATAGGGTGGCAAGGTTTCCTGTCTGATCCTCCCAGCTGAGAACACCGTGGTTTCTAACCTGTGGCTGATCTAGTCTCAGCTAAAGCTCACAATGAGTAACAGCCTGCCATTAATAAGGGCTTTGACTCACAGAGCCGTTTGGGTTCAGAATTGCTTCAAACACTGAGGATGCTATAGGACTGCATATGCCATTTCTAAAACCAAAAGTTGACATTAAGCTTAGAAAAGGCAAGCATGGAAGAATGTGACTCTGACTAGACAAGAAGGGGTTTAATAACCACTTGGGAGATAAGGGGAAAGAGGAAAGCTCTAGAGCTTGAGATATTGCTACAAAGCCTGCTTTCTTTCCTTCCTGTATAGGTATAACTTCTCCCTCCCTGCTCTTCTGATTCCAGGACTTATATGTCAGTAAGGCATAGCTGGCTTCAGCTGGAAGGGTACATGTATCAAAGGGCTCAAGATTCTTTCTTCACCATCTCCCTTCATACAAAAGTTACAGCCATTAACACTCACCTGATATATATATGAAGAGAACCTAATATGCAGGTCTTCTCTGGTGGTTAAAAATCAAGGGAGGCACACTCTAACCATAAAGTATGTATATTTGTTTATTAAGAAAGCCATTAAAAATGCAAGCAGATAGAGTCAGCTTTAATTAGGTGCAGTTTAAGAATATGTTTCATTATAAAAATGAACATGTTCAGAATGTAGTTCATGGGACATAAACAATAATATTTACCTTTTGATATAAACAGCTCAGAGTATGTAGAAAGAAAGAGAAATTTTCATCTTGCGATCACAGTTTTTACTTAAAACTTTTTTTTTTAATATATAATATTATCTTGATTGACTCAATTCCAAATACTAAGAATGCTTTTCTTGTCCAGAGCTTCACATCCTGTAAAGGTGAAACCTCTAAAATCAAGAATTTAAATATAGGAATATTGGGGGGAAAGGATGTACAGTTGTTATCCTGCTCCACTCAGTCTGAATTGCTAATCCAGGAGAAGAAAATTAAATCGAAAAAGCATTTAAAAAAAATTAATTGAGCCTGTTGTTGAGCAGAAAGTCAAGTACCAGCACATTGTTACTGGAGAAATTGTGTGCTACAAGCAAATGAAAAAAGAGAAACCTTAATAAAGGTTCTTGAAAAATGGGCAACAAAGACTTTACACTTCTTCTGCCTGATGATTCTTTAATGGCTGCAATCCTGCAGGATCACAACCATAGAAAAGAGTGTCAGTCTTTTGTCAAACAATTACTGTGTAAGTGGTTAAAGAGATAAGATTATAGTAAGCAACGACATTGTAATCCATTACTTATAAGACTAATTTGGTCCTTATTTTCTGGGAAGTTGATTCCACAGCAAAATAATAGCTTGCTTTTTCCTGAAAATATAAAAACCAGACAAACTTGCAGCAAAATTCTACCATCCATTGAGCTATACTAAGTTTCATTGGTGTTACACCTGTCTTCCCTTCTCGAGATCGTATTATTCCCTGTATTTCTATAATACCTATGAATAAACTTCAATTCAGCCTTGCAAAAACCCAGATACTTGGGGATGTTCAGATGGAACTTTTTTAAGCCTAGTGTTCAAAGTAGTGGTTAAATGTAAGTGACAAATTGTGGAAAAGTATTTGTCAAAAGGCTTTTGAAAATATGGATTTCAATAAGAGAACTGAAAGAATGTTTTTATTTGATAACTATGATTTTTTTTTAACATTTGGCCAAAACTCCCATTAAAGGGAAAGGATGACAGTCAGTCACATTGCACAAAGTTTAGGTCAATAAGAAAGAATTTATGTGCCTAAATCCTGCCACATTATTGAAAGAGATAAGCTTTTTTGATTCCTCCAGAGACAATTGAGAGCAATAGGAAATTGATTAATTTTACCTAACTTTAGACTTATGACAGTATCTTAAGTCCTTATCTGGGATTAATTGTCTTTCAGATGTGTTTTTCCCTCATTGAGTGTGAAGAGGACCTCATCAAACATGTCAACTTTGGTCCTTCAAGTAAGGTGTCTGAGAGAGGGTGGGATGATTAGACCCAGATGCATTAGTAATTTGATGAAGTGCTGTTAAAGAAAAATGAGCCAGGTTAAGTGCTGAACCCAAATTGTTTCACTGTGAGCTGAGCTAGCACCCAGCACTTGATCTATTTTGGGCTGCTCCAACCAGCTAGGGTAGCATTAAAAGCATGGATTAGGAAGCAGCTTGTGCTAACCTGTCTCAGAACCAATGGTCACTTCCTGGATCTGTTTTATACAGCATAATGACTAAAAATCAGAGTGTCTAAGAGTTTAACTGCTGTCAGGTTTGGAAGTAATTTTTCTTTAATTACTTCTGAATCTGTCTGCTCATTTCAGTGGAAAGTCCAGGGAGTCTGAGAAACCTGAGAGAATGTTTTAAATTTATTGTCTTATTTCAGTGTCTGATGTTGGTAACTGGTAACACCTGATGTGACTGTAGGTCTTGCAGGAATCTGAATGTTAGATTTTATCTGAGATATTATGTATGGTTTAACTGCGCAGCAGTTATGGTGTAACTCTCTGCAACACAATAGAAGATTTCAAATTGAAATCAAGGCAAGTGCTTGAGCATCTGTTTTGACAAAGTCCATTTAAATTTAGGGCAGGGATGTCCCCACAGCTGCAACAGCAACTGTGATATACCTTAAATTTCAGTGATCTATTTTATGCAAGTGACAACTGAAACACATAGAATTCAGCAAATAGAAGAGACAAGAACAGAATGCAGAAATTCCTGGCCTGGCCCTTAGTCTAGGCTAGGCATTTCCTGAGATATGACAGGTGAAAAAGAGGCACTTCATTTACAAGAGGCTGTAATCAGAGGACACCACAAATAGCCAAACACAGTGTTTACACACAGAGTGCTCCCATGTTGTTGCAGTCACTGTCAAACCATGTTGTTTGTATTTCAGAATGATGAAAATTAAAGAAAAAACCCCAAAACAATAGTATCAGATAGTCAAGGACAGAAAGGTTCTCAAGTTCTGTTCAAAAATCACAGAGCAGCTTCTACAACCCAGAGGAAGGGAGCCAGGAAGAGTAGGAAGTTTAGAGGTAACTGTGCAGTTCACCTGGGGTGAGCACTGCACACATTCTGCTTTCCAGATGAAAGCATATGTGAGGTAGGTGATATTTAATATTGTTCTTATGTGTTTAAAACAGAAACCATCACCTGGGCATAGGTCTTTTATTATCATTCAGATTCTTTTGACAATTTTCAATTACATTTCTGAATTTTTATTATATGTTAATGGACTGTATTAATTAAAGCAGACTTCAATGCACTAATAACGATTAATTCAGCCCAGGGTGCCTTAAAGTGAGATTTTATGAGAGCTGAAATTCTCCATGGATCTCTAATTTACATTTACAACACAGGGAACTATACTTCTGGACACTTCCACTTGGCATTCTCCTCCAAGTCAACACAGTAGCACAAGACTGGGATAGGAGAGGTGATGAGAGACTAGGGTGAAGAATTACTCTGTTAAGAGAGGCAGTAGCTTTCATTGGTCTCGGTGGATTAACACATGCAACCCCACCTGGTAATACATATGGTTTTTAGAAAGCAGAGCACAAAATCTAATAGAATGTGCAATCAGTTATTGGTGAAGAGCATTAGCTAGATAATAAATACACTCCAAATGTACTTACTCCCCCTGGGAAATAGCCTCTCTTGTTGTTAGTCCTTTTGTCATTCATGAGTAATACGTATTTAACAGAAATCTTGGAACAGGAAATGAAAAACTGAAGATGATAAATCTGTTCCACTTAGACAATAATCATATAACACTGTGGCCAGTTAGTTTAATTTATAGACACCATTCCCCCTGGAAATCTTGGATAGAGAAATTAAAAAAAAAAAAAGGCAGGGGAGGGAGATGTGGAGTGAAAAAATAAAAATTGGTACAAGGCATCTCTTACCCAATGGAGCAGTTAAATGGAAGAAAAATGCTAATTAAGATTTCACTGCTGTAAATCAGTATTTACAGTAGTTGGAGGGGAAATTTTCTAGGGTTCACCCTCAGTTCCTTGCTAGAAACTCTACACTGAAGTGTGACTTGCTCATATGCTCATATTTAACCTTTCATGCCTCTCTCTTACTCTGATGATTTTTTTTGTTGTTGTTGTTGTTTAATTTTATTTTTTTTTTCTGAAGAGAAGAAGTACTTCTGGACATCTGTGGCCACAAGAGATTACTAATCCATAAACATTTTTCTCTCTTGCAACCTTCCAACCTGTGGCAATAATTATAGGATGTGTGACACCTATCTGTGTGACTCTTAAAATAGAATTAAAACAACCCTCCGTACCTGTGAACACAGCACTTACATTCATACTGCTTGGATAATGTTCTTTTCTTTGTAGCAGGTACCACTATGTATCATACTTAAATGTCCTTAAAATCCTCCAGTAATTATTAAGGTCTAAGCTCTGGTTTTCTTACAAAAATGTATTATATAGCTCAGAGTGAAGAATCCGTTATTTATTTTTAATGGCAAAGAACCTGGGTATGGAGTAAAATTATCAGTTGCCTAAGGATTTTTGTTCTTTTTTATTACTGACACTTCTGAACAGCTTAGACTAGCTGAAATGCTTAATTTTGGATAATATCTAGAAATGGATTACCTTAGAAAAGGTAAGAGAGAAGTATTTTGGCCTGTGCTGCTCACCTCTTAGCAATTTGTAACACCTCACAGGCATAAAGATTACAAAATATACACTGAATTGATGTAGCCAAAATGAATTAATCCACTTAAAAAAAATCAAACAAACAAGGAAGCATCAAAAAGATGTAACAGACAATCAAAAAACACCAAACCAGTAACTGATGATATGCAAAACATTTTTCCTCTGTTTGGAAAGAATATTTTGATAACAGTTTGTAAATCAAGTTTTCAACGTGTTTTGTGTCATCTTTGGAATGGTGATCCTAGATATTCTCTGCAACGAACAAATAAAATTTATTCAAACCAATCTGTCTAAAAAAATTCCATGCATTTCTTTGATTTTGTATTCAGTGAAAAGAAAGTAGATTCAAGAACTGGATTCACAGACAATGATTTCTTCCTGGAGATCTAATGAAATTAGAATTTTATATATACCATATGTGATTTAATATGAGACTTAGAAGAAAAAATTAATACTCTTACTGTATTCTAGGTGTATCTAGGTCTGTCATGACACAGACTTGCTCTCTTTCCAAGACTGCAAGCCTATGTTTTAAACAAAATTCTTCCACAGCTGAAAGGTTCATATATCCTCATAAAATCCATGGACACTCCAGAAGCATCTGACAGCACAAAAAACCCTTTGCAGTTTCATTCAGTAAAGTATGACATACTCCTGTGGGTCTCTTGAAGCTTCCCTGCTGAAACCAGTACATAGAAAGGTCCAGACCTGGCTGATAATATAAATCAAGTAATTTTTCAGAAGTCTCTTAATTACTAGCCAATATAACAATTCAAGAGAAAGATTTATGGAAATGCAAAACTAGGTCTACATCAGATAATTAGCATATACAGATATTTTATTTTGTCATTTCTGTAGTTTATGGGAAGCTTTATAACCATATTTTATACTTTAGCTGGCTTCTTCTCAGCTTAATTGCAAAGCTGCTTGATACTTACAAACCAGATACCATTTTCTTCTTTCAGGTCACCACAGAACTATTTAACAAGTCTCAGATTTCACTCTCCTCCACAACTTTTTTTTTTTTCTCCTTTGTATTTATTTTGTTTTCCCCCCTTGAAAACTGCTTCTGTACTAGAAAAATAAAACCTTTATGTTTTTCAAACTCTTACTGAAAAAATGCAATCTACTGGTGCATAACATGGAAGCAAAATATATTACAGCTACTATAATTCACAAGCCAAACTCTGTGAACAAGGCGGACCCACAGTAAAGTCAGGATGGTTTTAAGGTCAATGCACTGATTTACACAACTGAAATTATACAGACATAAGGAAGCATTCCTTTTCTTACTATAAAATTGCTTGGGTAAAGTGAGATCTCCTGAGAGATTTATGCAGAACCATATCTCTAGCAAGATGAAAAGAGCATGCTGTTCTCAGAATCAAAGCCAAGGAAAAAGAAGAAAAAATAAGCAGCAGAAAGGACAAAATACCCCATCACTCACGCAAGTACTATGTCCTGAAAGGAATTTCTATACCTTTCAGCAAGATCTGTAATACATAAATGCATATATATTCTGAGTGATAACTTTTTTTTATGATTTAAATCAAGTCCTACTTTTTTATTTAAAAAAATTTTAAAATTTTAAGTTTAAAATCTTCTCAAGCACGCAGTGTGCCTGCACCCCATAACTGATTATTAAGCAATATATTACACTAGAGATACAAATTCTTATTTCAAGCCTATTTTAATTGAGCACTGTCATTTGCACAATATTTTGAGACCCAAACTCCACAAAAGCTTGTATAGAACTTTACCAGAGACCTTGATAAAGCACTAGCTTTCAGAGTGATGGGGTCTGAGATTATTTTTCAGAGAAAGGAAAAGCAGAAGTGCAAAGGAGTAAGATAAAAAGCACCTCACAAAAATATTCATAATACGTTACTGTGTTTTACAGATCTATACTCTACCTTTCCTTGTATTTTATTTTGTAGTCCTTTTTTTCCTCTCTGGCTGGTATTTCTTGACAGCATATATGAGGAATGAATTTTTGAAAGAATGATCTTCCTTTATGCCTCCATTTCAGTGGTCACAAGAAAATCTGTGAGGTGTTTGATGGCAGCTCTAAATTAGATTATTTGAGCTATAAAATCTCTGATTTGCACCATCAATGTGTTTGGAAGCATAAAAATGCAAGTGCAGACTTAGGGGAGTGAAAAGACAGGACTCAGCTTTTTACAAGAGATGTCAGAGAGAATAAATGTATAATTCCTTTTTATATGACACACAACAATACACATGCTGCCACATTCTGAAGTCCTGTCCTCTGAAAATACATCTTCTCATAACCTCCATGGGAAATAAGCCACACAGAAACAGAGCAGATATGAAGAGAGAGTTTCCTGAGCTAAATTCCTCATTGTGTTATGTGCTTAAATGCATAATTAACACTTTTCTCAAACAAGGCTTTATTAGATCTTGGTTAGGTATTCCTGGAGTTGGTCTGGTTTGGTTTCCTGCAGATTATGCACATAAAAATTCATAATTGAAGAAAGAGATAAATGCAGTAATTAATGGATGAAATTCAGTTTGGGGTTGCAGGTTGGCAGTACCTTTACTGCACCAGTTAAACCCTAGGTTAGTGCAAGAGTGCATTAGTGTTAGAAGACACTAATGGCATGTCTCCTTAGGATTTGTTATATGCCTGTTTAGCCTGGCAAGGATGACTATCTATCACAAGTAAGTATGCATGAAAAATGGCAAAGGGTGTGATAATAAGATCAGTACTTCTGCAGACATAGCCATATCAAAAAGTAAACTGCTTTCCAGACAGATGCCAAGAACAGGAATTTTGGATGTCCCATTTAAACAGTGTAGTTATCACATAAGTGAATAATACTATGTGAAAGAAAATTATTTCTAGAACCTGTGAGAGGAGTTTCTCCACACATGTAACTGGCATGTACACACAGCCACTTGTATAACCAGTAATATACATATGCAACAGGTAGATTTAAATTTCTAAAGCTCCAAATCATGACTGTGCATTTCGGGCCTGCCTGTGGAGCTACTTACCTCTAACACTTCTGGCAACTGTGCCCTGTCTTAGGTTTCAAGCAATGATCAGAGTTTCAGTATTCTTTAAAGACTCCTTTGTACCAAACTTGATCTACAGTTTTCTACTGACTTCTAATATGGATTAATTGCCAGTCTGCTCTTCATGGTGACAGAGAACTGTGGAGACAGTAAAATCACACATAAATCCCTGTGATGGGAAGGGAAAGTGTGGAAGAACAGAATGCCATACCATCCTGAGAATAGTCAGAAGAGCTGAATTAGAACAAGGAAGGAGGACGGTAGTCATTGTTTCCTCACTGAACCAAAGATTCAACTACGTCTCCTTTTATTTATGAACAACGATCCAGTTGGTTTTTACAGTGAAACCTGGAAGGTGCTGAGTTCCTCCAGATTCCTTTTTCTTTACTTATAGATTGTTCTGGTCACCTGTTTAATCCTGCTTTCTGTTTCTACAGTTAAAACATTTTGTGCCTGACTTCACAAAAAAAAAAAAAAAAAAAAGAAAAATAATAATAAAAAAATATTCATATGTGAAGGCAAAAAGGCAAGAAATTTGAATTGATAGTATGTCTCCAATGACTAAAACTTCTCAACATTGTAACAGTCTGAACCAGCTGTACTTAGAATATTAGCATATCCTTCTGTACAACTGTCTAGAAACAATTTGGCAATTTTAGAAAAAGCCGTATTTACTTTTTTTCTGAAAATGTTCCTTTAAACAAAATTTTCCTAATATTCATCATGCTGGAATATGGTGATCTATCAAGATGGAGCTTTTACCATTAAAGACATCAATGGTCTTTTCTATAACATTGAATTTTCACTCAGTCTTCTCATACATGTCTATTTTTCCTGAAGAGGACTTGTGCTGGGTATTCTTTGGGCAGTGCAAAATAAGATATATGTACATGTACTTTCATTCATCTGAGTATATTTGTTTTGTTCTCTCACAGCAAATACTGTGCTGGTCAATCAACATGGCTGAAAATACCCTAGCTGCTCACAAGTACTATATTCTGACACTATTGTTTTCACTCTAACTGGATGTTAAATGATACCAACCTGTTAAAGTCTGAGAAATTGTTGTTATTTTTCCCTCTTGCAACCCAAAGTAAAATGGAGTGATGTTTACAGATTGAAAGCAGAGCATTATGACAGTTTGGGACAACAGCCTGAGATTGGAATGCATTATTTTATAGCCACATAGTAATTTCAATTCAAATTAAGCTGCAAAAGTAAAAAATTCTAAACATCTTGTCTTTATTTCAATTTTTATGAATTTTGTTTCCTTCCAGTTTGAATTCGGGCTTGGCCTGGTGTAAGACTTCTTTTCATATGATCTACTTTGGCTGAGAAGGCTTATACTGTGGTTTAGGAATGGTCCTCCTGAATATGGTTCTCCCACTCTGACTCCTCAAACCACACTTCTGTTGGCTTGTTCCCTTCCCTACTGTTGTGCTCCCTCCCCCACCCCTGGCCCCTCTTAGATGGCCAGAGAGGAGAATTGGAAGCACAAAAGGCAAAGATCATGGGTTGAAATAAGAGCAATTTAATGGAAACAGCAATGAGACAACAAAACACACAGTAACAACAATGATATTAATAGCAAAAGTATATAAAACAGAGGGCGATTTATATGCAAAATGCTCACCAAAGCCAATCCTGCCACAGCAGGACAGCAGGCACATTTTTTTCTGGACCGGAATCCACATTCTGTTTGGAAGCCAGAGTCCCTTCCCCCCACTCCTGACAATGGCTTGAGGTGATATCAAATATCATCTGGATCTTGGCTACAGCTCCTCCCATCTATTGCAAAAAAATTAACCTTCTCCTTGGCCATGTGCAGAGTTCAGTTCTGTGTGTTTAACGCTGCTAATTGCTAGGGCTTAGTGAAATATTAAGATGGTGAAAAGGCCTTTTGCTCTTGCTGTGTTAGCACAAACATCTATCCAGGATGTTCTTCTCAGAGATGCCATTGGAATGCCACAGGCCACCATGTCCTGCAACTGACACAAATCTATGATAATCAGGAGGACATTGTATACAACACATTATCAAAAAGACCAAATAATTATTAGAGGATGTCAAATGCTGAAACTAGATCAAGGTGGCAAGGAATGCTTAAGAATTTCAGTTTTTGTGGAAATGTAGACAATCCAGCCATTTCTTCTAATCTTAAAATAACAGCTCCTTCTCTTGAAGAGATACCATTACTGATGATGTTAAAATCCCAGTTTTCAAGAAGCTCACTGAGGCTCAAGTACTGTCTTGTCCCTAATGCTAGTCATTCTTGGGGACAATTAAGTTTCTCAGGCAGAGCACTTCGCACATTCGGTGCTCAGATTGCAAATGTAGTGCACATAGAGAGCATAAGAGGACTTAATTTTGTAGCATTAAAATCTGGCACATCCCATGGGTATGAATTAACATCTAAAAAAGGAGAAAGACATATTTTCTTTTCCTATTATTCTATCATCTTAGTCCCTTAAAGATGTTGTTGAAAGGAAAATTGAAAGCCTTCAGCAAAGATGAAGAAATGTATCCTTAAAATGAATCCTGAAGAAGAGAATCCTTAACAATAATACAACTATTATACTACCAAATTTTTCTCTAAGATGCAGGTGGGTGGGATGGGTCACTGTGCAATTTTGTATATGCATACATATGTATGTGTGTAAATATGTATGTGCATATGCATATGTATATATGTGAATGTGTATATATGTGAATTTGAATATGAACAGCATCATTTTTTTGAATGGGAGTTGACATTGATAGAGATTAGTGAGAACTGGTTTTACAGGCATATAAGCTTTAAAAGATTTTTTAAAATCTATATTATGCTAAGCAATAGGCAAAGAGAATAATTCCTTCACTTTAAATAATGTATTTCTACCAGCTTTACTTGGCTTGTACCACCGTCTTGTTGAAAGAATAGTGACATATCACCTAACTCCTGTTCAACTGCTTCAGTCTAATGAGTCTGGGCAGATCTCATGAATTCAGAGGATAAATGAAGCTCTAAAAAGTATTTTTTTTTTACATTTGTAAGACTAAATTGAGTTCATGACCCTTTGCCTTCTGACCCCCAATGTAATTTAAACCCATTTATTCTCTTTCCTATGTATGTTTCCACTTACAGTAGATTTTCTAGAGAATGGGATATTGTCCTGGGTTCTACACGACTACATGCGTGTGTCTTCATATGGAGATAGACACACAGTTTAAATGAACTAAATGAACACTTCTGGCTGAGATTTCCAAGTCATAGTATTGCAAAAGTTAAATCTTGCAAACATTTATCTTTACACTAAAGTATTCTACTTCTTAGAAATATTGCTTTCTTCCTCTCTGCCCCTCTCTTTTTCCCTTTGCCTTTCCATGTCCCTTCCTTTCTCACACTTCTCCTTCCTTTTAATTTTTATTTTATTTATTTTCCTCTTTGTTTTTTTTTTTTTTTTTAATTTCTTTCATTCTTGTCAATGCAACCTTTATTTTGACTCTTTAATATTTGGAAATTAGCACTGACAATTGCTTGCTATCATTCAGCTGCAATGACTTAAGAATAATGGTGAGACTGGTGAAGACAATAGCTGAAGCATCTCAGCTGAGCCGTTACAATATCAGGAAGCTTGAGGGATCAAAATAAAGGCTGTCCCACCTAATGAGATAAAAGCCCTTTCTACTTGTTAGGAACCAAAGGGAGAATGCTTATGTGTCCATCAGGGATCTTCTAGGTCTGTTTGCATATAGGAGTCTCAGAGGTTGGACTAATTATGGTCTGCTATACTTAAAGTACAAGGCTAATCAGTGTTTCCAAAATGAAGAATGACAACAGAGTACTCCCTAAAGACTGCTGGTGCAACTGCATGATTATTCATTATGGAGTAAAAGGATATGGGAGATGTGTTTCACCGTAAAAAATGGGGATATGTCCTGGTTTTTCTTACATA
Source organism: Trochalopteron elliotii (assembly GCA_024734555.1). NCBI lineage: Eukaryota > Metazoa > Chordata > Aves > Passeriformes > Leiothrichidae > Trochalopteron > Trochalopteron elliotii. The sequence continues at coordinate 6,048,104 of JANPWX010000013.1, forward strand.
TATGTTATGTTAGCACAAGTTCTACCATAGAATCATTAAGATTGGGAGATACCTCTAAGGTCGTCAGGTTCCCCTGTTACCCAGCACTGCCTTGTTCACCACTAAACTGTGTCCCCAAGTGCAATGCTCACATATGTTTTGAGAACTTCTAGGAATGGTGACTCCACCCTAGAAATGATTCACCCATGGAGATTCCTTGGGCAGCATGTTCCAATGTTTGACAACTTTTTTCAGTGAAAAATTTTTCTTAGCATCCAATCTAAAGCTGCCATGATGCAGGTTAAGGCCATTTCCTCTCCTCCTGCCACTGGTCGCCTAGGAGAAGAGACCAACCCTGATCTGCTACACCCTCCTTTCAGGCAGGTTTAGAGAGCAATAAGGACCCCCCTGAGCCTCCTTTTCTCCAGGCTAAACAGTTCCAGCTCCCTCAGCTGCTCCTCATAATAGTTATGCTCCAGGCTCTCCATCAGCTTTGTCACCCTTCTCTAGACTTGCTTTAGCACCTCAATGTCTTTGTTGCAGTGAAGGGCCCAAAACACAGTAGAGGATTAGAGGCATGAACTCACCAGTGCTGAGACACTTCCTCAGGACCATATCAGAGCCTTTCTTGATTTATTGCAAAAAGAACAGGAAAGCATTTTTCCTTGCACCGAGAATCTTCATCAGAGACCCAGGTCCTAATGTACCTGTTGACTCATTGAAGGTACAGGACTAGAGGAGGGTGTGATCTCACTGGAGAGGAGGCAAGTGACAAAGCAGAGGTTCAAAGATGGCACCACCAAATGCTCCTCTCTACAACACAGGAAAGCCCCAGCTTCATCTAGAGGGAACTTGGAGTTTTTATGTTGTCATCTCTTTTTTATGAAGGAAAAATTGTCTGGACTGTTGGCTATTTTCTGCTTATATTCAAGTCCCATGTAATGTGAATTTTTCAAAAGCCAAATGTAAGCATATAGTTGTAGCAAAAGAGAAAGTCAAACATCAGATCATCAGTTACTTTGAATTCCTATTCCATACAAAAGGCATAAGTGATACAAAAGAAAACATGTGGAAACCAGAAGCTCCAAATGAGATATCAGGAATTTCAGAGATATTGATTTCAGCAAATGTTTTTTTAATGAACCTCTAATGAATTCCCAATTAATTTTTAACTGTTTTGATTTTTTTTTTACGGTGAAAGAATATCAGAAGGTGGAGAAAACATTATTTTTCAATTTCTGGGCATTTTATAATGCTTTATGCAAAAACTCTATCAAATTTTGTGGTATTTGAATCACCTTCAGGCATTAAAAGGAGCTGAAACAGTCTTCCTGCTTCTGGAAAAAGTCATGTCACAAAACATTATATAATTCCTCTAACAGGCTCCTCATGTAAAGGAAGGCTTCTTATCCCCTTACTGCATATCTTTCTCTACTAGATAAGAAATTGCATACATCTTGGAAAGGATGGACTTCAATGTTTCTTGAAATAACAAAAAAAGGGAAAAGAAGAAAAAGAAAAAAGAAATTGTCATCCAACCAAATCTTCACGCAAGATAGAGGTGAGATCTGAAAATTTCCCTCTCTCCCCTGCTTCTACTCCTTAATACCAGATGAATTCATATTTTTATTTTTGTGAGGGCTAAATATTGCCTCAGGGACTGTCAATACTCAATATCAGGTTCTGGACTTTCATCCATGAGCCATGGAAATTCTGCCAGTAAAATCTTTGTACGGCATATACTGTATCAGCTGTTCTGTATCACAACAGATACAGATACAATCTGTCCAGCTGGAGCAGATGACTTCTGGAGATCCCTTCCAACTTCAACCATTCTGTGACATGCAAACATCTACATCTGATTCTCAAAAAACCTCTCACTGGCATTCAGATCACTGGTCCACCTTCCTTTATTTTGTTCCCATCTCGTGTTCTGTGGAACTAAGTTCTGAAAAGAAAAAACACTTGGCCAAATTTTAAATCTACAACATTCAAGTTCAACAAAAATGTGATCAGAATATAAAAATCATCTCACGTTTTTGTTCTATTGCAATGCAGTACCACACTACCCCTATCCTCAAAGAGAAAGTCACTCCTAGTCCTGCCACATAAAGCAGAACAATGAGGGACTATGCACATCCATTACCCAGCTGATCTGTTGAATGTTTAAACTAATTATTAGAAATCTTAAGAGAGAGGAAAAAAACCTCACACACCATGATTCCTCTTGTCTTCACAGGAATGAATTGGAGCAGACAGATGGAATCTACTGCCAAGGTTAAATCCTTTATTTTCAATGACACCAATTATTTTGAGCACAAATGCTTTAATTATCTCAAGCAGGCAATTAATAAGTTGAATTCAAAAAATCAGGCATCACAATGAAACTGTCCAGCATTCAAATTCTTTTTTTCCTCAAAAATATAAACCACAAAACCTTTTAAAACTTTTTTTCAGCTTCCATTTTCACAGCCAAAGAACTCAAGGATTTCTAACTCTTTCTTTAACCATCATTCAATTTAGTTCCAAACCAAACATGTTGACAAGAGAAGGATCTTGCTCTTGCTCATAAGAAAAAAGTAGTATAAAGGTAAGCTGACATGCTGGGCAGTTCTTTGGATCTGTATTACTTACAAGCTACTTCAATAATAGGTTCCCTGTACTTGAAATATGCATGTTCAATGATTTCCCCCATAAGAGCAGAACTTCTGTACATTTCAGTCAACAGGCTTCTAAAACACTTGCTAAAGAATTTGCATAATAAGAAGTTCAAGGAAAAAGAAATAAGGCAAGAGGTGAAAGCTGGCTAAATGATGGTTGCTTGTGAATGAAAATTTCTTCTTAAGTGCACTGTCTGTAGTCAAACTTTTTGTTGATGAATGGAATACAAAAGTGCTTAACTTCAACAGCAGAACTCTAAACTGGGAAAAAGCAAGCCTCCCTATGAAGATGAACACAGTTTTATGTATTAGCCTAAGACTGAAATAGTGAATGTATCCTGTGATATATCTTCCTAATTGAATGAAGTATGATGTGCAAATAGAAAATCCTTCAGAACACATTAGGTGATCTGCTGCAGTCCTGTGACAGGAAATGAGGTTGCTTTTACATATTAACTTGCTCAGCTACAAAGTTTTCAGATGTCATGAAAACTATACTGGTCTTTTAAAGTTCAGCCTCTATAACTACCTTGATAGCCTGAGGTAGAGGTCTCCATAGATTCGCTTTGTCTGATTAAAGACTAAATTCTCTTTATTGGTTCTAATTTATTGGTCTTAAGATGCAATATCCAAAATGGTTTCAACCAGGGTTAAACGGGAGTTTGAAGCTTACTGCAAAGCCCAAAGGCAGTAGGAGTACCTTACTGCTCTATAGGGATCAGAGATTGTATCAACACCTTAAAAACCAGTGTCTGTACCTCAGAAGTCATTTGTTAGCACAATAGGGAGAGCAAGAGGATTAACTGGGCTCTGGTGAGAACAAAATAAGTGCATATGGCCCCATCCTCATCTCTCATCTCTGTTACTAACCTGCTAACCTTTGATAGGTCACTTCAGGCTCTTTGAACATGTCACTCTTCAACCAATACTTCGTGGTGTTGCTGTTGTTGTTGTTTTTCCAGACAGAAAAAAATGTAGTCAGTTTGGAACCAGCATCTACCTCCTGGTTCAAACAATTTAGGAATCTTATAATTCAGAGGAAATAAACCCCAAAGGTTTTAAAATAGGGAATGGAAGTGTTATATTAAACAAATATGGTTATACTTGAAATTCACAATGTCACTATTCTTTCTGTGGTGTATCTTCTGTGTCTCAGTCATAGAGAGCACTCTGACTTACAGCAGCATGTGGGGCAAAAAGTCCAATCCTTTAAAATACCCATCTCTTTGTGACATAGGGACTTTGGAAGAACCACTTGTAAAAATCACTGAAGGCTGTGCATGAACAAATCCCATTTGTAGCAATTATCCTCAAGAACTGGGAACTTGCTTTACAGTACTGTAGCGTTCAAAGGCAACAGCAGCATAAACAAAAAATTTACCTGTCTTTCCAATTATGGCTTTTCCAGTGAAAGCAAATAAATTGTATAGAAGTTAATGCATATTATAAGACTGTGCATCTCTCTCTCACTTTTTATCATTTATTACACAACAAAGGTTTTCTTACTTTTTTTTTTTTAATATTTGACAATTTTGTTTTGTTCTGAGCAAAGCTAAAGCTCAGAGAACATGTTTCATTGGATAGACCAAGTCCAACATTAGATTATAGCTGTTTTACCTCATAGAGGTAAAACTTTTAGATCATAAAGCATCTCCCTAACTGGTAGATGGCTCTAAGATATTGAGTCCAATTTGAGTCCCTCCCTTTCTAAGGCAGGGAGTTTTTGTCCTCTCCTTCCACCTGGAGGTAATATGATATTTACCAGCTGGCCAGTTTTGTTTCCCAACTGTTGTCTTGAACACCTTTGCTCTCCTAAAGTCTGTATTTTTCCCATGGATGGAGAAGCCGTCACAATAAATGAAGTCATTATAGAATCCCAGAAAACTTAACTGTTAAAGATCTGAAACACATGTCACCTACCCATTCTTCAGCAGGAACACTGATAAGTTCATAGTCAATTTTTTTTTTCAATTATTAATCTGCTAAAGCTCTTCTTGAAGGCAAGGAGAAATTGTTCCATTTTAAAAATAATATCTACTTCTTTTATTCCTACCATGGACTAAAATTGTCAGGAAAGGTTCCTAAGCTTTGTTTTCTCTGTCTAACTGTGTGAGCACTTGTAGGATTATTATCTTGGATATAAGTTAAACTACTCTGACAGACAAATGTGTAATAAAGCACATGCTACTTCCTTGTTTTGCTATGTAGAATAATTTTCAAGAAAAATTCCATCATTTGTTTTAATGTGCAACTGTGTCATCTTCAATTTCTCAGGCAGTTTTTACATTGTTGCCTTCAGTTGTCCTTTGAGATAATGACTAAGATAACACACATACAGGAAACACCATAATGTAAAAATACCTCCTGAAAGCCTAAAACGAACAACAGAAAAAAATCTAGCTAGAGGGTTTTGCAAGCCAGTATCTACCTACTGTCCAAGAAAAGAATAAACATAGGAGCAGAGCCAGGTACCTGGAAGCCATGTAATTTCTTATGACATAATCACATATATCTTATTAGAGGAAAATTATGATTCTCAGTATTTACTGCATATTAGTTAATGTGGTTAATTTTGCACCATCCCCCTCAAACCAAATATCAACATCTGTTAATAATTCTCTTCTGTTTTTTGGGGTTTTTTTCTGGAAGTTTGAAAACAAAAAATGAGAAGATAAGAGGGACTAGAAATCAAGAAGGCATATATCTTTGCCTCTGTTTTCATAGAGCAGGCAATTAAATAACTGAAGTGTTTCATAGGACACAACACTTGAAGTGACACCTTGCATAAAAGCTGGCTACAGTAAGCCATCCATTATCTGAGGAGAAAATTGGAGGTTTTGCAGCACCATTTGATTTGGATATATGTAATGTAACTATCAATCTCCACAATAATCAGATTTCTCAAGTGTACTGCCAACACTTACAATGACATCTTACCAAGATTTTTCTCAAAAGGCTTGAATAAGAATAAGCTATTGTTAACACTCTGGGTCTTAACAACTCAAAACCTCTGCTTTCTTGAATTGATTGTTCCTGTGAGAAACAAAATCAGAAAGGCTGAATGGTTAAGCATGACTCCTTGTTTTTCTGACTTGAGGTACAACTATTTGAGCATCTTTCACTTGACAAAAAAAGACCAAAGAAATATGCATTTTTTCTTTATTAGAAGTATTTTGTCTTTATTAGAATATTGTCCATACTTTACAAAACAGTTCTTCTGCCTTTCTCTCTCTCTCTCTCTCTCTCTTTTTTTTTTTTTTTTTTCAATTTTCAGAAGTATTGACCCCAGATTTCTAATCTGGAATTTATTCTTCGTCACCAAATTTAGGGCTTTTGCTTTGTCACTAAAATCATCTGTGACAGACTATGTTTAACAGCATTGACCTGTGTATGTATTAGGTTAGAATTTTACCCTCCTGTTCAAAGACATGCTGTGCACATAGCTTACTACCATTCACCATTATCTTAGGGACACTTTTAGCAGCTATTAACTTGGAAAGTGTAATTGTCTTAATCATGATGAAATGAAAAATTGTAGTCTACCAGCTATGACAAGTTCATCTTTTTTTTTTTTCAACCATGAATATATATTCCACATGTGAATAGCTCAAATAAGAAAAGCATATATTTGAAAACTAGTCAACTTTATTCCCATATTTCTGCCTCTGTTATTTGGTATTCCCCATCTGCTCAATTTTCTACAGTTGGTCTGGGATGAAAGCAATGATCATTGATTTTTTTAGAGTCAGTTTCTTGACAATACTGACCATACTGTTGTGTTTTTCTCTTACACTGGGCAAATGTTCATTTGACATGGGCTACTCTCCAAATAACCCTAGTGAAGTCTCCAGAGTACAGTTTCTTACACTTTTCTAGTGAAATGATCTTTGTTTTCCATGAAATAAAATTTCCTCATAAAATTTAATAGTTTTTCAATTGAAAAAGAAAGTCTGGTGACTGTTGGGTATGCCTCTAGAGCAGCTTGATCATTTTACAACACTGGAAAAGGAACTGGGGGATCAAAGGACTTGTCCTAGGTGCAGAAATGAATTGGCCATTGGTTTAAGGTCTGCAGAGCCTTTCTGAAGTTTCAGCTTCTTCAATCTACTGCAGTGTTCCTGCTTTAGTTGCACTGTGAGACTGATTAGACAGAGTATCAGCAATCCCAGCACCTTGCTGTGCACATGCTCTACCAGCAGATCATGCTACCTCATGCACAGAAGTTGTCTCTGACACCCCACCAGGACAACATCTACACCTTTGCTATTTGTCGACGATGAGAGTCCTTTACATTTTGTATAAAGTTGCAGCAATCTAATATGTACAAGTATTTTTTATAGTTTTTTTCCTTAGACAAAGTCAGCAAGTCATTCCTTCTGAATATGAGTATGCAAATTCACAGCATCAGTTAATGTGTCAGCAGTGCATGCAACAGCATTGGAGAACCATCAATCCTGTACCTGCATTCTGCAAAGTAAATACAGTGCATGATTTATTATGTCTGATTCCCAATTCTTTCTCCCTTACTTCAGAGCTGCTGTGCCTGACTCTGCATGTCTAGCTTAATTCTAAATTTCTAACAGTCATGCTTCATTCTAAAGGTTGATAGGAGAATTTCTGTATTTAGGACAGAAACGTGAGGTTCAGGACTGTATGGTAAATCTACATTTCATCAGAGTCTTAAGCTATGTTTGCTATTACCAGTCACAGCAGATTCTAAAAGGAGGCAAAACAGAAATCCTGCCATTTCTTAATTTTAGACAACAGCAATTAAAAACCAAAACAAAACAAAATCTTAAAGAGTGATTTGTTTTGTTTCTTTTTTTGATTAGAATTTTATTTGTGACCACAGAGCAAGAATACCTCAATAATACTGTAACATAATTCATGTTGACTTAGGAAATTCCTTTCCTTTATCAGCCCTTCAAAAATTAAATATATTTACTGTAGTTATCAGACATCAATTCACTACTAAATTTGGAAGTATTTAGTCTTTTCTGACTGTTTCTGAGCAACAAAGAAGAACACATCAGATGAATGCGTGATAATACTAAATTACCATTCCTTAATTTTTTTTAATACTTGAATTTCAGAAGTTGAACACATATAACCGGACCTCTGCATTTCAGTCTGAATTACATTATGATGAAAATAAGTGGTGTTATAGAAAAAGTATCAGTCTTCCTGTTTTCTCCTGACTCCACCTGAGTGTAATACCTGACAAGTGATTAAATGCAAATAAAAAACTGTTTTATAAAGAATACATTTTACTGCATGCTCTTTTATCTTTTTGATGGATACCAAGTTAATACAATTGTGTAATTCAAAGCTCTCTTGCTAGCACAATTAAAGTACCAGTTATTCAACAGACTTTTTCACTGGAATGATATTATTCTAGAGGTATTTTTGGGTCTTGGCTTTTTTTTACATTAATATTCACAGAGATTGAACATTTTTCTTCCTAGAAAAACATACCAAAATACCATCATCTAGTAAAAAGCACAAGGAATAATTATTGCTTGTTTGTGACCTGGATCCTATTATCCATTTATCTCTACTGTGTCTGATTTTGATTCAGCTGGGGACTCATGACATAAACCAAGCACAGATTCTTTCACAACAGAAAATTTGGTGAGAAATACTCTTCAAGTCACTTAGGATGGCATTCATCTCACTTAACTTCAGACATCTACATCCGAGTTAATCACTGTATACTCCCTTTATAGTCAGTGGAGAGAAATAAGCAGTTTTAGGATGCAATTCATCTGTCCTATTCCAGATAGCTGCTTTAGAATAGAATTAATCACCCTTTCAGGCTGTCTTCTTTTCACCATTGGCTATACACGTAGTCCACATTGACTAGATCAGATATAAATGTCTGACTTGTAAGCATTTATGTTTGGTGAGGTAAATCATGTCATCGTGGAGAATTGTGGTACACAAACTGAGGAAAACTGAGATAAAATGTCCCTGTACATCTGTGGTAATAGTAAGTCTGACTTTATTTCTCAGTCTTTCTAAGTCTGCTCTTCTAGAGATTGATGTTTGGACTCAATGTGACTATCTGTAATGAGTTATTCAGATGACTACATACCAGGTAATGTCATATATGCATTTTAATTCTGCTACACATAAGTTTATAATTGCAATTTGTCAGGTGGAACCCCCAGATGACAATCAAGAAGGGTTTTGCTAATAATGCCCCACCTCATCCAAAATGAGCAACTGGTCAACACTGTCAGGTTCTGGGATGCTCTGTCTGGACATTCTGGTAGAGAAACTGAGATGGGCAAGTATTCAGTTCAGTGAGAGCCTGGAGATTGCTATATTTTCCCCACTTGTCAGTTCTCTGCTGACTAGGCACTGGCAAACTGCTAGAACTTTAAGGTGACAGTGTGCTGATAAGGCTATAAAAGCAAATCAAAGTTAATAGATTACTCCTCTTGTTTTGAAATATGATCACATGCATCCATGACTCTGATTTTGTATAAAAAGATAGAGCTATGTTTCTTAATTAAGTGAAAGAAAAAAAAAAGAATTAGCCAATGTAATTTACATGAACAACATTCTCTACATAACCATTTCAGTTGAAGTCCATTAATTATTGGTTGAATGAGTCATAGATTGCTGTCACCCTCTGCATACAAAAAAAGAATTTAATGTTGTTCAATGAAAACTTGGTCTTACACCATACAGCATTGGGACTTCGATGAGAAAAGTGAAGAGAGAATGAGACTTTTAAATTGCAAGGTGCATGTACTTTTGTTAGCAAAGGTTCTGCTCAAGTGCCCTACATGCCACTGAACCTGTATAATACACAAGCAACAAACTCCAGCAAAAAGCTCAAATCCTGCATGAGCTGAATGGATACCTTCTGAAGGTATCTGTATGTGCTGCTGTACTTATTGAAATGTACCATGGTACCCTCTACCATCCTGCCCTGTTGTCTGCCCAGATCAGGTAGTCATGGAATATACCATGGCTTCTATTTTTTGGTGTAATTTTTTTTTAACCTCCTTGAAACCTGTACATGACTGAATGTACAGTTTATGAGGAAAAGAATCATATGCCTACAGCACTCACAGATACACCTTATTCTTTTCCTACTGACCCATTAAAGACTGTACAGATTCCAGTTTCACAAAATAAATGCCCCTATTAAGTGAGATTAATCCAAATTTTGTAGGTTGCAACCGTAGTTAGAGGAGGTACCTCTGGTTTCAAATATTTCTGATGAGGGCTAGAGACCCATCTTTTCTCTTTGTAAGAAAGGAACACTAAGTCTTGAACCCAGCAACATGCATCAGAAAAGTTACACAGGTTCATGGTGCCATTCAGAGTGAAGCAGGTGTCAGCAATGCTCAGACCATAGGAAGAGTTGCTATCCCATAGCCCCATAGACACTGACATCTTTTGATCAGGGAGAATTTTGCTATGAGTCCATTTTTCTGTTACCAACACTTTGCCCACATAAAACTTTTGTAAAATTTCTCCTTCATCCTATTTGCCCACATAAAACTTTTGTAAAATTTCTCCTTCATCCTACTGACTATAAAAGTCTCTTTCCTTTAAAAATGTGACACGTGGGCAGTAATACACATGGAAACATGGAAGCTTTGGAGGGAAGGCATTGAGTTTTCCATAATGTTCAGATTGGGAGAAACGCAAATAAGACAGAAAATTTGATTTAGTATCTGACTTCCTTTTTTTTTTTTTTTTTTTTTTTTTTAGCAGATAGTCAGGAAGGGTTAGAGTCATTACATAGTCTATTACATACATAATCCATTTTTTCAAGAAGGATTTAATGGTAGGCTGGAAAATCTCCACACAATGGTGTTCTAAGGCTGCGTAATTACAAAGTTACCCAAGGGGCCAGAATTGCTCCACTTTACCCCAAGAAAGGCATAAAAATACTTTAAAAAAAACCCCAAAAACATCTAATTGTTAAAACCTCAGAGAACTAAGTGTATTCATAGGTAAATCTATTTTATCCATCATCATGAAAATAAATATTAATTATATTATTATGTTTTCATTAAGGCATGCAATTAAGTTAGGCACAGAAATGAGCCAGATTCTTGATCTCAGTCTTTGTGCTGCTTTAGTATCATAAATGGGCTATAAAGTCAATTTTACAAAGCAGATGAAGATTCTCTTGAGTAGAGGGAATATGAAATGGAAATATGCCCTTTCTTTTGCAATACAGATTGGATTATAGCGGCATGGTTCAGAATGCTGCTGTGTTACAGTGAGCTTTTAGAGCATAATAGTCCTTTGGAATTAGACTCACAAAATTAGGTCTGGAATCAGCCCCAGGATTGCTTACAATGATAGGTCCTTTATGTCTTACCACCTGTGTCCAGTATATATGGGTGCAGCTGAAAAGCTGAACCAATGTATTTAACTACTATTTACACCACAGCATAATAAAAAAGCCAACAGTCACCGTGATATGATAATCAGACACTCCTTGGTTATGTCTGAGCTGTGTGTAGACATCCAGTTTGGCTGCACATCTCCCAGTAACATACAGATAAAATACTCATTTGGGAGATACACATTTTTACACTGCCAGGTTGTTTCGCTCACTGCTTGTATCCCTTCACCAAGGCAGCCTTTGCTGGTCTGAGTTACAAAGAGTAATTTATTCTGTATCTGACTCAATCAGGCTTTTGATCTTTGTCTGACTGCAAGTATACAAGATGTGGGCAATTACAAGGGTTCGTATAAATTTGCATTTGGGGAAAGAAATGCAGATTGAAACTGTTTCTAATGTTTTCAGCAGCTTATGTGACAAGCCCCTCAGGAAACAGTGTTTTGGATGCTAACTCTCTTGTTACCATATTAATTGCCTTTGTCATGACAGTTTTGGCATCTGAAAATGGCTGGGAACATGCTGAGCTCCTCAAGAGACCAATCAAGGGCAGGGGAAATTGGTTTATTGGTTCCCAAAGCAGCCTGCGCTAAAGGTGCTGCTATTCAAGCATAGTTTTGAGTCTCCTAGCTTGAATGAGGAGCCAAAGACACTTCAGGCTAAGGAAAACAGAGTTTTCATTTAGAATGGTGAAGAGGAAACTGAGAAGTTTATTTCTTTGCCAGCATGACTTCTGCAGCTAGCTTTTGTGTGCAAATCTGTGTGCCACAATACAGAGAGTGGGGGACCAGGAATCAAGGTTGCTAATACAGTGAGGTCACAGGCTTCCCAGAGGGGGATTCTAGAAATATTTGGTTTAAAATGAACTTAAACTAAGCTTGCTGAAGCACATGCTTTCAATCAAAATTTCCCCTGTGATCAAAGAATATGCTGTTACAGACACAGGCTGCAAAGTGGGGCAAATGGATAAAGGGATAAATACCAGGGAATAAATAATTATGAATGTTATTTTAAATGATGCTGGGTTTCTAGTATAAGAACTAAGAGATGTTAATTTCTGGCTAATTTTTCTTTGTTTGAGAAGACTTACAAGCAGCTCTTATTCTGAAGGTGAGAGATTGTAGGTGGTAAAGGGATGGGTCAGGGCTCCACATCGTGGGAAAGAAAGAAAGAAATAAAGAAAGAAAGAAAAAGAAAGAAGGAAAGAAGGAAAGAAGGAAAGAAGGAAAGAAAGAAAGAAAGAAGGAAGAAAAGAAGGAAAGAAGGAAAGAAAGAAGGAAAGAAAGAAGGAAGGAAGGAAGGAAGGAAAGAAAGAAAGAAAGAAAGAAAGAAAGAAAGAAAGAAAGAAAGAAAGAAAGAAAGAAAGAAAGAAAGAAAGAAAGAAAGAAAGAAAGAAAGAAAGAAAGAAAGAAAGAAAGAAAGAACATAGGGAAAGGAAAATCAGACGCTCATTAAAAAAACCAAAGGAGTTGCCACAAGGAAAAGAAAGAAGGTAAAAGCCCATGATTCCATTAACTACTGCAGTTTATGCCTAGAAAACTCAGGAAAAAATTTGTGATGCAGCAGCATTATGTCTATAATGTTAAATAAGGGAGGAGATTCCTTTTCAGCATGTACAGAAAATACAGAGAGAGTGTGCAGCCTGACCTTAACTTTTGCATGTCTCAAACAGAAGATATATTTTGCTGAGACATGCAAAATAATTTTTGACACTTAGTTTTACTAGTGAAATGTTAATGTTGTAGGACCAGAATAATAAGCTTATTACAGTTTCAGTGAAGGAAAAAAAAAAAAAAAAAAAAAAAAAAGAAAGAGACCAAAAAAGAAGCAAAAAAGGACAACCTTCATTAGTAGTTTGGTGTGGCAGAAGCAAGGGGAAGAAACAGAAATAAATGGTCTTGTTTGATTTTTCTCTTTGTTTATTTCTTCCTGTGACATAACTGAAAGCATTTCTTGGTCCTTAAACATAGCTGGTGGTTTCCATTTTTCATTTTTTCTTTCCAGTTTCCATTTTTGTCCTATTGCAATTCTACAGGTTGGGAAAAGGGTGTGTCCCTGTCCCCTTGCATTGCACCAGTCACCACAGCATGCTCTGCTGTGAAAATCTGTATCACTTGTTACAGTGGCTTGCTTATCTCCTCATGCAGCACTCACTCATGCTATAGCTCATGCATCTTTACATATGCACACCAGAGGTAACAGAATACATCTTTTATGCCTTGAAGCCCTTAACAGAACCTATAAGTGCTTCCATAATGTGGACAAGTGTTAGAATAGCACAGAAATCTGCAGAAACACGATAGGGAGTACTTTGCCTCTGGAAAGATAATGCAATATTTTAGTAAGCATCAAAATGGTAACTTTTAGAGTAGACCTTCTATCAAGAAAACAAAAGGAATGAAGCAAGAACTTATGTAAGACACTTCCTCTTCCCTTCTTCCCTTTATTTAAACGATGTATTTTTTCAGCAAAACAGAAGCTGTGAGTCAGGGAGAGGCATCAGGATCAGTAGGATATAAATGAGAGTACCAGAACATCATGACAGATTTTGAATGGCATTACATCTATTATTCATTACTTACTCACATTCAAGTATATAGTTAAGGAAAGAGATTTGACAGGCAAGACATGTACACAAATTACCCATCAGATGATATTATCTACTACTGGTCGAACATTTTCAAAGGCCCAAAATATGATAGAGAACATAATATTCTCTGCATGTGAAGCATATAATTGTCCAAAATGCATGCTCTGAACTTTACAGCCCTTTTTATCTGCAAATTTCAGGAAATCATGAGAACTCATAGAATGTTATATGATTTTCTAAAACAGAAAATACTTCTTCAGAAAGTATCCCAGAAGTGGAGAAACTCGCCTGGGGGAGATGTCCTAGGATTTGTCAGGAGAACAGTTAAGGTATAAACCTAGTTCTAACTACTTGTAGAATATAATGTTACCAAGACACCAGTGTTTCTGCAGTTTTTTTGTTCAAAGGGATCTCAAATTGCATCTCTCCTAGGTAGTTCAACTGATAAATTTCATTACATTTTCTAACACTGCTAGCAGAACATATTTTCCTTCTTTTTTCCAGCCAAAAAGTAAATTAAACAAGATATTTTGCCTTGAACAGACATTCTAGGATAAATATAAAGTATCTGAACTCCTTGTTTGCTACAGCACACAGAAAATAGTTTCTTAGAGCTATAGAGAAACTATTAGGAGAAACAGTCCTTTGTCATCTATGACTTGGCTTCTACTCTAGCTCAGAAAATATATTTTTGCTTCTTCCTCTACCAAAGAAGATTAAAAACAGCTTCCAAATTTTTCACCTGTATTTCTTTTTTGCCTATCAGAGAGATCATTGCTCAGATGGGACTGTCTTCTTCCTCTCTCGTTTCTAGTTTCATTGCCACAAAACCTATGGGAATTTGTTCATAGTATATGACAACGGTAATAAGTACAGAGAAAAATATATTTATTTTTCTTCCCTTTTGGGGCTGACTCAACTACCTCCTTGCGTATTTTAGGTGCACAGAACAATAATATCAAGCACAGGACAACAATCTCTCTAGTACCCAACTACATTTTCATGGACTCCCAGTTAGTGATCTTCTGTTTTATGTATATTTATCTGACATTTACACAAATTTTTTTTTTTTGAACAGTTATCACAATCATCATCATCTTTTGATTTATCTTTTACATTTATTTAAATTATTTCCCTGTTACCATGAGGAAAAAAGGAGATATCTTCTTTGACAAACTTAACCTGAAGAAATCACTCAGTATTTTGTAGTCCAGTACATGCTGCACCTTGTATGACAGAACTGAATGCGCGAGTCCATACCCAGATTTCAGAAGGAAGGCTAAGCAGTCTATGAACGGATTTATGATGTGTCCAGGGAGAAAGATGGACTTAAGAAGTAAAGAAATTAGCTTATTCATGTGAGACAGTGCCCAGTGCATCACTTGGTGTAGCTCACCACAGAACCATGCATTCAAGCCATACTAACAGAACTTGCACAAGGGTTTGTTTGGTAAAATGAGTTTATTCCAGGAGCTGGTAAGGGTAAGAGAAACATTTCTTTTGAACCACTCTTCAAATTCTCTCTAAGTCACATTTCATATCAGGTACAGTAACTCTATACTGCCTGATTTACCTCCCTTTTGGTTATCATATTAAATATTCTAAGGGAATAACAAGGATATTTTGACCTTAAATAATTTTACAAAGCTGGGAAATATCAAATATTCAATGTCATATAATTAGGCCAAACACAAGAAATTTAAAAGCAGATTACAAACAAAACAATGATTTCAAGCTGGAATAAGTATTTTATTCCCATAAAATCCACTTTTTAATCCCATTCTTAATCTTCTACACACTCATTTTAACAACTGTATAAAAATCAACAGAGAACAATATTTAGAAATAATCAACAACTATTTTGCATTTTCATATACTTAAAAATGTTTTAGAGAAACACATACCAGCCAAATGAAAAAATATGGTATTTTAAAAATAACTGTGTGATTTTTAGGAATCCTCTACTAGGAGTCCGTCCACTGGGCCGGACTTGATGAACATGACGGTCCCTTCCAACTCAATATATTCTATGATTCTTTGATTCTATGATTCTAAGTTGCTATCACTGGCTATGCTAGCTCAGATACTGCTATACATATTTATTTGTATTTGTATCTAAACAACCGTGTTTTAAAACTATTTTCACTACTATTAAATCTCTGTGTGGGTTTAGTTCCTTAATGCTTACTAATCTTTTATGCAGTCTTGAAAATTAACCTGACCAAAAACTATTAAAAACACTGAAAAATATTGTTTTGCACAACCCATAAATTCCACATTGTTGCCATGATTTAGAGTATGATTAGAATATAGAGTTTCTTCAGAAATGAAAGGTTTGTTTAAAAATATCCTACAAGAGGCTGAGGCTGTTTTGTTAAGGGATCATGCTTCCAAATACTTGTTAATATATATTGACTTGATGTGGTTTAAAAGAGCTGACAACAGTTAGTCTTAAGGAGATTGACTCCGAAGGTGGATCCTGTCCTACTTACACAATTTTCCAGCTATCCTTATAAGAGAGAAATTTGACTTTTCACAGCAAACACAAGACATTCTCCAAATACTGATGTAATATGAATACCTAAAATTAAATATCTTTACATCACCAGAGACCTAACCCCCTTCATTTAAGTATTATCAGTCACACATGAATCAAGATTTATTCCACAGAAACCCATGTTCCAAACTCTTCATATAGCAGCATAGGAAATGCATCCAAGGAAAGAACCCACTGCACCTAAACATTACCTTTTCTGAAGCTGAGTGAGCAGCACCATATGTAGTCAGTGAAGGAAATAAGTAGGCACTCCCAGAGGAAATTTCATGCTATCCTGATATAGCTGTCCAAAACTTTGAGGATGAATCACTCTCTCTTGCTCACTATTTCTCAGATGTCGACTATAGCCTTAATGGCTACCTTAGTCTTGATGCCTAACTTTTAGACAAGGAAAATTAGATGAGACACTACCTTCACCATGAAGCAGAAGAATATTTTTCTAGGGGTTTAATAGAGAAATTGAGAGTCAAAGAGAAAGAGAGAAGTTTATAAATGAAAATATTTTAGAAATGTAGTGGTTTTAAGCACTAAGACTAGTCAAAAGTAGAAAGCCAGCATTATCTGGAGCATATAACTAAAACAGGAAGGATTTGTGGCATTTGCTAGGTTTTATAAGTGTTAGTGGAAGTGCCTGAAGAAATTTCTCATGGGTTGTATAACCTACCACAGAATACAGTATGAATAATACTTGGCAAAATCTGCCACAGATTTTCGTTAGCACCAGCTCAGAGTATCTCTGAAACACTACATTTATATTTAGAAAGTATACGTAAAAATTACACCCCACTCTCCCTCTTGTCCTAAAATCACATGCAGTGCAGGATTTAAATGTCTATAAAAATGGTAAATCAGGCACTGCTTATGCACTGCTTTCCAATTAGACTGGAGGAGGTCAGAAACATTAAAAGGCATTGTAGAAACAGCTTCAGATACGGCATCCATTCTGTGTGTCTGTTGAAGAAAACAATGTGCTGTATCCAAGAGCACTTTGTCCCAAAGTGACTAATGCTGCTGCTGCTGCAGCGTATTTGGAGGAGAGCATGTTAGGCATAAAGAATCAGGATCCTCTGCAAGAAGCACAGCAAAAATCAGAGAAGCATATTCTAACCATAGAGAAGAGACAGGGGAGATTAATAGGAAAAAAGAGGTGAGTTCTTCACTTAGGTCTCAGGAAAAGAGATAGGCACATAACAGGTATGGAGTCTGCTAGGGGTTTACTCTGCTCATAAAAAAAAAAAAAAAAAAAAAAAAAAAAGGACTGTGGTGCTGAACTAGCTTCTCTTCCAATGCAAAAAAATATGGCATGAAACATGAAAACCCCAGGAATCAAGGTAAATATTTCTAAGTTCTGAAGTTAATTTTTTCTGTGTTCCACTTTGATTAGCTGTATTTTGCCTCAAATTGCAACATAGCAGCAGCAGCAGTAGTTAACTCAAAAGAAAAGGTTTCACAGAAATAGACAACCACAGATCAGAGAAATAAGGGTTGGCACAGACCTCTGGAGGTCATCTAGTCCAACACCCTCTTCATAACAGGATCTTTGCTGTAATAGCCAAGTAGGTCAGTGTTTGACTAGACTGGTCAAGTTTTGCATAACCAGCAGGATGTGATTAGCACAGTTTCACTGAGCAGAATTTCTTTGTGCTCCCCAACCCTTCCTAGGGTGACGCTTTTCCAGACCTTCAGCCTGATCCTCCCAAGACATGACTCATGTCTGTTGTCCTACCATAATCAAAATGCACACCTTGTTCTTTCCATCACTCTAGCATGAACTATCTTTTACAAGGTTTCCATGTAATCCCTTAGTGTTGCATCTGCACTAGGTTTCAGTAATCCCATCATTTGTGCAGCTGCTGTTGCCTTAAATAGAGACATCAGACTACTCCTGAATTATTTAGAAGATACAACAGAAAATTAATTTTCACAATTCACAGCTGTTAACACATGAGAAACTGATTTTATGACCTAATCTGGTTTGGAGGATAGGTACCATGACTGTATAACAGCAGATAAACTTCTTGACTTCCTCATGACACCTTGAAGGCAAGAGTGTACACAAAATTCTTCTGTTGTGCCTTTAAAATATACTGCTGGCTCCCTTCATCACAAGCATGGCTTTGCCCTGTGGGCTTTTGTTTTATTGCTCATTTGTTTCCTTCTCAGTCTACTA
This sequence comes from Trochalopteron elliotii, assembly GCA_024734555.1. Lineage (NCBI taxonomy): Eukaryota > Metazoa > Chordata > Aves > Passeriformes > Leiothrichidae > Trochalopteron > Trochalopteron elliotii. Next base: position 6,066,434 of record JANPWX010000013.1, read on the forward strand.
ATTTGTTTTCCTGGCTGTAGATCTTATCCTATTCATTTGTCTAAGCAAAACTGTCCTTGACTGTTTCTCTTTCCACTCCCCCACCTACTCCAATGAATTCCATTTACCATTGCTCTATCCCTTTGGTCACTTTGCACCACAGCATCTGTGCAATATTACAGTATTCATTAATAACTTCCCTGACTATTTTCACAATGGAAGAAGACGGTTGAAGAGTCTTTGAGGAGCAGTTTAGAAAAACACCTGTCTTCATTTTGATAAAATAATGAACAAGATTTTCCTTGACTCAGGTAATAAACAATAGTTAATAAAAATTAAATGGAAGCAAGTGTCAGCAGTCACAAGTTGCGCTGAAATGTGTTTGTCTTTATATTGTAGTGAATTCTAGGGTGTCTTTTATTAAAGATTTTTCAGTGTGTTCGCTAACCTGGTGACATAACAGTCCATGCAGTTATCACCACTGCATTTTGAAAACATTAAGTGCTAATTGTAATGCTTAAATCAGAACCATAGTCGTGTTCAGATATACATATAAAACTTTCGGCAGTAAAAATGACAGAGATATTATATTACTGTCCCTTTCATCAAATATTTCTTTTCCTCTCCAAGGTTTGTTGCACACTGTCCAGAAATGAAATGAGCATGCAGATGATATCCTGAGAAGTCTGCTAAATCAGATTTTCATAGCAGATCCACTAACACAGAAGTAAGGTTAATTCCCAGTCCTGACAATAGATTCAATAAAAACCTGTGTGTCAGGAATTAGTGAGTTTGCATGCTATCAAATAGATGCATCACAGAAGTCTTCAGTTAGACTGCCATACACAAAGAGTGGTCTTTGTAACTGATGAAGGTTTGGAGACATCCTGATCTTTTTGTTACACTTGAACTCATGTATGAAAGAGTATGACACACTGAGTCTGTAACCTGGCTGGTTTTCAGCCTCATGTCAGATATTTACTCATATTTCTTTTGCTTTCCTCTTCCTTTGTCCATTCCACCACTACACTTGGAGTTTCACACATGAGAAATGTAGGCAAATGGATGCATTGCCATTAATTCCCTAACTTGGGCACTTAGAGGACCAGAAAAAACAGTGTGAAGTGGAAATCTGTCTAGATCGGTGCCTTTGAGTCACCCAAGCAGGAATGACAAGCTGCTTCTTCTCTCAGGGTGGAGTTTTTATATATCCATAACAGACTGACATCTGACTATCACAGATGTCCTACGGTCTCAGAGTAATGCATTCAAGAATCCAGACAGAAAACTCTCTTGATTAATGGCTATAATCTGCCTATTTTTTTCTTAAGGTTTGTTTTTTCCCATCTGGGGAAGACCCTTATTACTTTGAGACTTGTGTCCTTGTCTCTTGTCTATTCTCTTTCTGTCAAATGCTCACTAACAATACATCCTGCACTCTCCTTGTCTCTGCTTCTCAAGAGCCTTTTCAGCCCTTGCAGTGTTGATCTAAACCAATATAATGGATTATGTTATGCACTTAAGTGCCGCTGGTCCTGGACAAGTAGCATTCAGGTCTTACTTTTAAGTTTCCATCATGAAGTGAAACAGATACCTTTCAGATGCCTTTTACTTGCTGTCTAATTTACCTCCATGGAACGGGCACAAAGTCTCTCTTTCCTAAGTGAAGTCAAGACAAACAGGAACTGACAGTCTCCTTGCTCACAATTTCTGTGCCAAACTCTTTGACATGGCCAAGATTCCTCTCTGAGGAACACGCTCTCTGCTGCTTTCTATATGTATTTCTGTCTCAGCTGCAGTCTGATCCAATCAGTACCAGTATCTATGAATCTGCAGGGAAAGCTTATAGATTGTAAGGCCCTTCTTTGCATTGGGCCATGTTTACATTGCTCCAACTATATTACTACAAAAAGAAATGTAAGTACTACTTGCATTTAGAGCATGTCTATATGTGGAAATACAGAGAAATAATTGCTCAGTAATAACTCAGACATGCAGATTAGCATATAAATGCTTTCTTGTTTCAGACCTGAAGAAGTATTACACAATAATTAAATATATATATATATATACTCTTTAAAGTGTGTTTCCAGTAAGCTGTTGTAGAATGCCTATTCTAGTGTGTATTAATATTTTCTAGTGGTTTCTGGATTATGCACGTAAAGGTGGATGCATCCCACATTTCTTTACATGTTAGTTGTCTTATTTTTGGCTAAAACTATTGAAACAAGGCAAAATACCTTCAATAAGTGATTCTAGAAGACAATGCTCTTTTCAGATTTGCACAAAAAGACCTGGGACTGTTGCTGACACCTACTTGAACAAGAACCCAAAACTGTGTCCATGAAGCAAAGACATCCTGGGCTGCATTTGGAGGAGCACTGCCAGCAGATTGAGGTAGGTGATCTTTGCTCTCTCCTCATCACTGGTGAGGCCACACATGGGGTTCTGTGTCCAGCTCTGCACTCCTTGGTAAAAGAGAGACACAGACATATTGGAAATAGTCCAGTATATGACCAAAAATATCATTAAAGGACTTGAGTCACTACTCAGTGAGAAAAGGCTGAGAGCTGGGATTGTTTAGTCTGCTGAAAAGAAGGCCTGGGGTGACATTTCTAATGCATATAAATACATGAGGAAGGGATACAATGACAGAGACAGGCTCTTTTCAGTGGTGCTTAGTAACAGGACCAGGGGCAATGGGTACAGGCTGAAATATGGGAGGAGATGTATGAACATCAGGAAGCACTTTCTTCTTTTTTCCTCCTTGGAGATATTCAGAAATGGTCTCAACATAGTCCCAGGCAACCTGCTCTAGGTAGCCTTGCTTGAGCAGAGATGTTGGACCAAATGATCACCAGAGATCCCTTTCAACTCCAACCATTCTCTCATTCCGTGATTCTGTTCCTAAAAGTGGCACACAACACAACAATTTGAAAACAATACAGCCTTTGTAAATTTGACTCTTCGGTTTTAAATTTTTGTTATTGTAATATTAAAAACATGATATATGCATGCATGTGCATTGTATTCCTCTATATGTCTATCTTCATTAATATCCATAACTCTATATATGAGAAATGATAAAAAAGCAGCAATTACTTTAAAGATACATGAAAGTATATTATATGTGACAAATATTCTACAAAACACAAAAAATCTCCATACGTCCACTGGCTGACAAACAAAAATCAAAATACATTTACAGTTTGAAACAGAACAATAATTTAAACAGAAAAATGTGAGTATACATCAGTGGTCTTAATTTAAAAATACTCATAAAAATATTTGTCATTTCAGATAAACTAACAGCGAGGAAATAGCACCTAAGAAAGAAAAATATGAATGGTAGGAAACAGTAACATCTCATGAAATAATTACTGGGGTTTTTTTTTAATATTCTGATGAAGAGATTGGAGAAAAGACATTTTATGGGTTTTTTTCAGTTTTTTTAAGACAAGCAATGATTATAGATGAAACTTATTTTATATTGCAATTAAACTGTGAAAGGACTTACCTTTTGTGTATCTATATATATGTGTATATATATATATGTATATGTATGTTCCCTTATGTATATGTATATACATACCCTTAACATGCTTACCACAATGAAATTATAGCCCTGATACAGAACTTCAGTAACAACAGTAAATTAAAATGGTAATAATGTATGCTTTGATTAAAGGCAGAGCACCTTGTCATTAAAAAAAATATGATTTGTACATGGTGGAAAATCAATGGGAGTGAATGGGAGACTTACCATTATGGTGAGGTCTCAGCTACACCCTAGTAACTATTGTAAAGCCCAAAGGTACTGTTAACAGTAGCAGTTTATAGTCAGTCTTCTGTTTCACAAGTAGGTAGATATAAAATGAAAACAACCATTAAAAATAAACAAAGTAATCTGTGGTGTGTCTATAAAATATTTCAATCCAAGAACAAGGGCTTTATTTAATAGAGAAGTTTGTTCTTTTCTTTCTTTTTGTCCTAAAATGCTACTTCTAGAAATAAAACCATGCAAAAATAATTCTGCCAGTAAGACAGAAGAAAAGCATATCTCAAAACTGCAATTACTGAAAATGAGCTACAGCCACTTTACAGGTTTAAAGGTAACTGTCTTTCTTTCACTCTTTTTTCTTTTAATATCCCTGACTCAGAGGAACTTAGCCAAGATCAGCAGAAGGACTAAGTGTTCCCTAAGAACCTTTAGATTTGTCTGATACAGCCACTTTCCAAATTCCAGAACACGTATCTAAAACAATTTAGTCAGCACAGGATAAATGCTTTTGGTGATAAGCTTTCATTGGGAAATATCTAGAGAGAATGAAATTAACTCCTTTTTATTGTGTTTATGAACTTAATGAACACCTATTGACTGAAGGTTGAGCTCCTCTCTCCCCATTTCAATGAATACTTTCTCTCATTCAGTTCTTCATCGTAAAAGTTGATGAAGCATTCCCTGGGGGCCTCAGTTCCTCCTACCTAAATCTGAGGGTTTTCTTTTGTTTTGGAAAGTGACAGTCTAAACTTGCTTTTCAATCAAATGGTGAGAGACAAATGTCTCCAAAGAGATTTTCAATCTACATCAACACTTGGAAGTGTCTCTCCATCTCCTTTGTAGAGAATTTAAATCAGCTGTAATCATATTTGGATGTCTTATGTAAGATCTTTAAACTAGATTGAATGTATTCAGGCCTAAGTTCCTGGAGTCTTTTTCTCCCTTTTTTTTTCCTTAAACATTTGCCTATTATTTACATTTTTCTTTATTATTTTCTTACCTAAAGAAAATTGAAGTTCTGACTGTATGTTCACTCATTTAGTCTCTTACAGCCACAGACATTATAGTATACCCAGCTCTGCACGTTGATAGAGTTTATGCTTAAGCAATATTTATATAGCAGAAACCATGCCTGCTTCAGTACATTATTAACAGTGAATAAATACTAATCTGGCCAACACTCTCAGCCAGTTAAGCAGCAATACGTAGTAAAGTTTTTAAGTATTATAGGATTAATGATCTTGGACTGAAACCTAGACACCAATAGCTTTATTATAATACCAGCCTGTATTACAGACTGACTACAGAGAATAGTAATAGAAAGGAAAGCTTATGAAGTACAATGAATTTAAAATTAGTAGGTATTGAGAAAAAACAGCTAGGGTACATATAATACTGCAGTACAGAGCATTACTTTGAAAGTATGGGTAATTTTAGAAAGAAAATACTTTAAAAAAAGAAAAAATGCAATCATCATGTTCTTTGGACTAATAAAAATATTAAAAACTGCTAACAAATATTGTCCTTTATTTTGAAGATCCTGAATTAGACCATTAATTACTAAAAATAAGCTTAGGGGAAAAAAACAGAAGATAAACCAAAAAAATAAAATCATTGAGTTTTTGAGAACTACATCTTAGAAGTCTTATGTGGAATTAATTTCTGTTTGTTAGAGTTTTATGCTGCCACTATCACCGTAGTGTCTGATTTCTGTCCATGTAAAAATCAATAGCTACAAAATATTATAATGAAGTTCAAAGATTAAAAAGAAGGGAAAAAATGAACAAAATTTTGCCTAGCTTCTTTGGCAGTTGTTTTTTGGGTTTTTTTTTTAGGGCAACAGCTTGTCACAAACTTTTTTATTTACAATTAAGTATGTCAATGTCAGTAATACAAATATCATTCTTCTATCCATGCTGTCCTGCTATGTGCTGTACAGATTTTTAAAGATGAAAATAGACTGATTCCATAGTCTAGGTGCATAAAATGATGCTGGAGAGAAAGAGAAGATCAAGTTATACTTAAATTGGACGCACTGTGTCAGCCACAGGAGTTGTACCAGCTATATAAAATACTCACTAGGTAAATCCCTTTAAAGTCACTATTCTTTTTTGTTTTGTTATCCTTTATATTCTATTTCCATTTTCAAATCCTCTATTTAAAGAGAGTGTATATCTGCATAGTACTGTATTGAAAATAGTGGACCATCATACAAGCACACAAATTAAAGCTTTGAGGTTACAGAAAAGATCCTCTTGAGCCTCCTCTTCTGCTGCACTCCTATCATGCAATTGCATCTAAGTCACATACAGTTGAATTCATCTCATCCAACTTCACCATGTAAAATCAACATGATCTCTCTTGCAGCCAGTCTCCTGCTGCAAGAGAGAGAACCAGGCACCTTGAGAAAGAGATTAATCCTCTTGTAAAACAGACGATCATATCAGGAGATATATCTAATCCCAAAAATTTATGGAAGAACTCTCAATCGATAATAAAAGGCATCTACACCACTAACTTGATCTACATAGGTAGGTCATTTGTGAGACAAACCTCACCAACCTAGAAAGATGTTTATGCAGTCAAAGATGAGCTTTCTAGTTTTTTTTTGAGATTTTGGCAAATAAGTTGCCTAAAAACTGCCATCTGAATTGTTAGATGCCTTATTGATTTGTCTTGCCATGACCTTTACATTACCATCTTTCTGAAAAGCAGAATGGAAATAGTAGCACTTGTTCCCCTCAAAGGGATCTCTATTGTGAAGATAAGTGCATTTTTTGTGAGGAGATCAATCTCAATGATAATGGGGACCACATAGGTATAAAGACTTTTTATTTTATGCCTGAAAACTACAGCATACATTTTGAAAACTAGAATAACAGAAGTAACAATAACTGTCCTAGTCCTTTCTTAAAAGTCATTTTTGTAGTATAAATATGGAATCACTAATATTATCACAATTTAGAGGTATTACTGCAATAAACAAATGCTAAACATTGCTTTAGTGTATAAATGCAGAACCTAGAGCTTTTGTTATACATCACATAAACATATATCATACAAAAAAGGAGAAAAAAAAAGGGCATGGAACAAAACTGGAGCTGGTTTTAAAATCCTGAATGGTTTGAACCAGGTACATCAGTAACAATGTCATTGGGGTTTTCAGAATGTGCCACAAGCCTGCAAAGTTTATATTTTCACCACATGTTGAAGAGTTTATTATTTCAGGAGTGAAATGTACAAACATAATGAAATTGAATTGAATATACAAGACTGGATATGTACCTTGAGGGCATTTCAAATATTCACACACTGAGAAACAGTAGAGAAGGAATATAAGGATAAACAAAATGTAGCCTATAGAAGTAAGCACCAGAAAACAGAAGAGAACAAGATAGGAGGAGATAAAACTGATAAAATAGCAGGAGATTTTGGGGGTTTCCTTATGTCTTCTTTGCATGTTCTTTCATTATTTTTGCAGATTTTAGAAGCATTTTTTTTTTAAACCAGAGAGAGATTATTTAAGCAACTGTATAAGACTATATAATATTTTAATATCTCAGCAGCCCACAACTATAAATTCCTCTGCTGACCACTTTCTATCCCAGCCTACTTCAGAACATAAGATTTCCTTAAAAAGAGATTTAGCAAAGTGTAGAGCTTTGGGGGTTCAAATAATTGAGTGGAAATACGTAGAAGTTTTACAGCTACCTTCACTGGCTTAGTCATCACAGTCTCCCAGTCCTGCTTAGATAACAATTCCTAGGGCCCCTTTTTGATAGAGCTTGGTGCCAGGTGCACCACAACCTCCTGAGGTAGCTTGTCTCTGAGTAAAACTGTATACCCCCTCTCCACAATGAATGGTTGTCTTATATCTTAAAATGCAACTTGATGGGTTTCTTATGCCAAAGTATTATTTCTGTTGTGAAAAGTCGTCTTCAGTTTAGAAAATCCCAGAATTATGAACTGGGAATTAAAAAAAGGTTGGGAGGCTGAATTAGATATCATCTGGTTGTTTATGTGTCTAGATCTAAAGTTTCACTTGTTTAGGTGAAATTAAGTCTCAGTTAACCAAGGCTAGGGCTAAGATGGGAGTTTCTTTGGTTTTCTTCGTGATTTTCATGAGAGAAAGGAATTGATCAAAATTAATCTAATGCCTACTGTCATTGGTCAAAATTCCACTCTCATACTACTACCTGTATCTGAATCATGGCTAAATTTTACCATAAAGACGATTCCTAATCACAAACAGCTGCTAATCAGCGTGTTTTCCTGGTCTCGGAGGGTAACAGAGCTATGCAAGTGGAAATCAGGTTAGAGACTGAATGTCTTTTTCTCTATTAAAATGTAACCAAAGTTCACTGAGGCAATTCAAGAAAACAACTTACACTGTTGTGAGTGAAGCTACATCATCCCAGTAAGGCCTTGCTGGCACTGCAAATCTACAACTTATTAAGAGTAGCTAATAGCTATGTTAAAAAGAGGGAGCCATGATAATCTAGAGGGTCAGTGGCTCTCATCATATAGTGCCTGAAGCTTGATCAATCTGGTTCTGAGTCAGAGGAGGGATAAGAGGAGTTTCTGTTTTCTCAGGAGTGGCATGTCCTGGGATTTATGGTTGTCTATAAGCTGTATGTTTCCAAAAAATAATAAAACTGCTTCGGGCTGCTTTGTAAAGCTGCTAAATGTGGGTCACATTCTACCTACAAGTAATAATTTGCCCCCCCTAAGTTAAATATTTATTTTGTAAAAGTCAGTTTCTCACCACTTTAGTTTCCAAGGGTTCTTTTGATGGTATTAAAGCTGTAAGCAGAACTAAATGTCTGCAGAATTATAGCAAGTTTCTCTATAACATTTCAGTTGAATCTTATTCTTCCCTCAATAGATTAAAAGGTCTTTCATCTCTGCAGTTTTAAGTAGTATTTTCCACAGTAGCATGGGGACACCACATCTCTGCTACTCAGTTTGCTGACTGTTTTAATACTTTATAATTTTGTAATGCTCTCCCCTAAGGCTGTCCAAGGGTAAGGCACAAGCCCTATTCCAGTGCCTGATATTAGTTGGCCAAGACAATGTATTTATTCTTGACTTTTTCCTTTTTCCACTCAGTTCATTGAAGATAAAGGGAGACTGTTCTGGTAGTGTCAGGGGACCTTGGGCTTTTAAGACAAGATATTTTTTGCAATTTTATTTAGGAAGCTTCTTCTAATATTAAGAACTAAGTCCCCTCAAGAAGGAGAGTAATGAAAGATAAAAGACTAACAATAGTCATGATTTTTGCTGCTCTAACCACAGAACCTGTTTCTCATGGCTGAAAATGCATAGGATGAACTTGCCTTTTCAATATGTGTCATGTAGAAATATTACACTTGTTTTACAATTGTATTGCTCAGGTTTGGCAATGCATAACTGAAGTTCATTAGAGACAGATATGCATAACATCAAGGTATCAAAAGATTGAATTATTTTGTTTCTTACCTGCAACTATGTCATAGATATTGGTTTTGTTGTTTTTTTTTTTTTAGTTCACCAAGGAAAAAGAAATTGGAAAAACCATTCACTTATTTTTCTTGACTAAACTAAGACTGTAAGTAATCTGTATTTAACATGATGAGGGAGAAAGGCATATTATTCTCATTCTTCCTTGGGTCTCAAGCATAACAACTTTTTGGACTGACTTCTATTTCACAGTGTAGAAATTTTGCTGATGAGGAAAATGGAAGAATGCAACATCTTTGTGCATATTTCTAGGGGGCTGGATAAAAGATAAGTTAACTATGGAACTGCATAGGTGCAAAAATAACAATGGTGTGTCCTGATGTACACAACTGGAAGTTAATTGCAGGCTTGATACCATGTTAATGTGGTCCTATTACATCAGCTTTGCCTTAGTTTTGGCTGGGATAGAGTGAATTTTCTTCATAATAGCTAAATTTTGAATTTGTGCTGAAAAAAGTGTTGATAGCTCAGGGATGTTTTCACTACCTCTCAGCAGGGTTTACACAGCACCAAAGACTTTTCTGCCTCTAAGCCCATGCCACCAGTGAGGAAGCTGAGAGTACACGAGGAGTTGTGAGGGGACACAGAACAGTTGGACCCAACAGATAAAATGGATATTTCATACTATATATGTGGTGTCTATTCATACGGACTGGGGCGGGGGCGGGGGTGGGGGGAGATTGGCAGAGTGTCCCCTCTGGCAGCTTTGTCTTAAAGAAATAAATGTAAGAATGACTTTTAATGCCAGAAGCAGGGATCCAATGTAATCAACCATATCTTTCAGTCACATGTGGAGGGGTAAGGCACAATCACAACACAAAGGAATATAATTCTGTGAACTGTTCTCTGTATCATCTCAGTTCTTTCTCCATTTGTTATAAGTCCTTGTTAGCAGGACTCCATGGTCCAGAACATCTGTGTCCTCAAACTGCTTCCTCCTACTTTGATCCTGTCAATAAATATGACTGTGAATAATCACTTAATGGAGATCCTTGTTCAGTTCAGAAAATGTCATCTAAGTCTGTTTGCTCTAGGGGTCTGATTATTTTCTTAGATCTTGTTTCATCCTGCCTCAAGCACCATTGTTTTATCTGCTTTGCAATGAATTCGATTCCCAGCTCAGTGAGCCTCTGCAACACCTGAGGATAGCTTTTGGTGTTTTTCATCATGGAGATGCACTCCCTGGACTGTATTATTATTCAGATCCTCAAGAAGAGCTGTCCTGCTGGTGTCAAGACTTTGCTTGCTTGAAATTATTTTCTAAAGTCGACAAAGTGAGAAGCATGGTGCTGAAAGATTTTGCAGAAATCCTGCAATAACCACCTGAGTGGATGCTGGCATTGCATCCTAAGAGCATCCTGATTAGGAAATCTACAAAAAGACCATTTATATAACCAAAGAATTCCATGTAAGGCTTGCATGGCCTAGCAAAATAATCGATTTACAGAGCATGCACCTCATCTTATACAACTTGGCAAAATAAAAATAAATCATGATGAAGCCACATACTAGCCAAGCCAGATACTATCTAAGGAATTACTCATTAATACTATCACCAGAAATTCACCCTCAAGAATGAAATTTCCAGTGAACTGTTACAGTTTCTGTTTACAGAAAAGCTGTGTAAAAAGGAATTTTTTTTGTCCTGGCAGTTGAAAGATGCACAACACCTTATCTATAATAATGGTTAATTGCTTACTAGTTAAAGAATGTGATACACAAATGTCCAAAAGAGTTTACTGTGTCATGTTCTGCTTCAAATTGCATGGAGCACTAGAGACAAGATGATTAGCTCAATCCTGTGCATGTATCCATCTGTCCATCTCTATGTGTGAGCTCAATTTTTTTGTAACCTGCATATATGTATTAGACTTGGTCTCAAAAAATTGTCAGCTGTGATTTCTATTGATAGACTCATTCAATGCTGTCCATGGTCATAATCTGTCCTGGACTGATGAAAGGTTAAAAAATTTGTCCTTAAATTATTACCTCAGAGAAGGAAAGTTTTTAGTGACAGTAATTGTGGTCCCTCTTTAGTCCTAGAGGCTTCTTTAAGTCACTTGTTTCACTGGTTTAAACACTGGATTTGGAAAGACCAAGCAGTGCGAGAATAAATAGAAAATCTTAGGCTGTTTCCTAAGGGATATGTATTATCATTATTGACCTGTACTAGAAGAAGTAGCAGCTGGAGGTGGAGCTGCACACAGTGTTCCCTGGCATGCTTTTACTTCAATTACAAAGACACCTCTCCAGTTATCAGTGTTAGTACCTAGCAGAGCTTTGACTTTCATGTTTCTTTTTCAATACAAGTCAAACAATCAATGCAGAAATACTGTTCTTCCTCAAACACTTCAGTTCTGTAGGGCACCACTGTCACCACAATCATATCCTCTTTAATTTTCAAATCAGCTTTGGTTTTGTTCCAGCATCCCCTTTAGTAAATTGATTTTTAAAGGTAAGTGGCTTGTATTGTCTACAATTCTTCAGAAACTCTCTTGCTTTGAAAACTTCAAAATTTTTGAGAGAAGAGAGAAAAAGTTCTCTGAATCCTTGCTGAAGTAGAGCATCATCTAAGATTTATTATTTTGGTGATGTTAAATTTCTCTTTCTGGAACATTTTTACACATATACACACACATATACCTCCTTTCTTTCTAATTAAGTATACCTTACAACCTCCTTCCTTGCAGGATTTGTTAGCAATTACACAAATTGTTTTAATTCTCATACTACTTTTTTTAGCTACTTGTTTTCATCAGCATCACTTACAGCATCATCAAACTTTCATTTCTGTACTTGGCTAGTTACACTTTGATCCCTTAGTATGTTTTATGAGTCTGCTTTCTCTGATGTTTTTTCTGTCTTCTGCATGAAAGATAACCCCTTTAGAGCACCATTCTTCCTGTAATTTACTATTCTAACATACATCTCCTGTTTTCTACCAGTTGTCATTTTCCTTTGTAGTTGTCATCCTGCTTTAAAAATTCAGCCTCTCTCCTAACCTTAACCTATTTTTTCATTGTAAAACTAAAATTTTACAAGTGGAAATATATATGGAGGACAACTGGTCTTATTTGACCAAATATCAAATAATAGATATTAGTATTCTCTTTTACATCTAATACCCAGCACTCTGAATATTTTCAGAGTATTGCAGAAAGTCTGCACCACATGAATCCATGATATAATTCCTTAGAGCGTGGCCCATTCATTAATTAATCATCCTGGTCACTTGGTGCTATAAGCAAGTACTAAAATTTAAGGCAACTTGCCTAAGGTATAAAGCAGTGCATCAGTAGCACAACTAGAAGAAAAAAAAAAACCCAGTAGTCCCTGGATGTGGGCCCAAAACCTAAATTCAATATGACCTTTATCACTAAATAGCAATAAATACTAAGAATCATAATATTAAATGCTCTAAGTCTTTCATGGATTCATGTTTTGCTAGTAGGAAGTGGAGCTGAAAGTCAGTCTCAGCCACAAATGATTCTCCTTTGTGTTAGGATCCCTCTTTTATTAGGAATGAATGTTTGCAACAAGAAAAAAGACAGGTATTAATGCTAATAATGAATAACTAATAATGATAATAACTAATGTTAAATTAATTAACATCATAACATCGTCTCATGATATTTGGAAAAATGAATGTCAGGAGGGGAAATTATAAAAGCACAGAAAATTTCTGGAGCTCCAAGATGAAGTGCTTCCAGCCAACATCAAGCTGTCCCCCACCAAAAATAACATGATCAGCATGTGTGATAGGAATTTTTCTTGGCAACACTATTGAGCTTCTTCCTTTCCAGAGTAACACAGTCACTGGGACTCGTTAGAACAGAAGTCTTGTCTTCCAGCAAGATCTAGGAACAAAAATTTGAGACAGATGACCACCTTTCTTCACTTTCTGCCAAAAAAAAATCCTTTATGATAATAGCAGCCGAGGGAAAACCACACACTGCACTCTGAAAAATGTTACTCTAAAATATTTTACCAAATTTTTCAGTGGTACTTTCCACTGATGAGGACAAGGGGCAGTCGTGGTTTCCTTTTCTGTAGCCCAGTCTAGTTTGATGCTATTCATAAGTCATTCTTTGGATGACTGTCAATGAATTTTAAATTCCTTTTGAGCTAAAATCTTGACATTTTCATTCTTTATGAGACGCTGATGAAAAACCTCCCAATTGAATTTTGACTTTTCCATTTCAGGTTCCTAAAATGTCACTTGCCCATTTTACTAGCTGCAATCATTGTTAAATCTTTGTACTATGGGGTCACAGTTAACAAGGAGGATGTTTTAAAAGACCTGTGTGTAATAATGATACGCCATCGCAAAATTTCCAAATTACATATATTTTTGGCATAACATTTGCTACATTTCTCATTTATAGAAATGAAAGTAATTTGGAGTTAAAAGTATCAAATTTTAGGCCTCAAAAATGTATCTTTTACTAATCCTTTCAAATACTCAAATTTAAATAGAAATTATTCATCCCACCTGGATGATGCAGGTATTCCTCTCTGCATGACTGAGTATTAGACTATCAAACATGTGATCTTGCACTGCATGTGATATTTCTATAATCTTTGAATTAAATATGAAAAATTGTTATAACAACTATGATACCAAATTAAAATCACTAAATGATGCTGATTATTTAATTATGGTGTAATTTCTTTTTCCCAGAACAACTTTATCACTATAAGGACAAATACTGAAAAAGGCTCCTTGTTACTGGTGCTCACCAAGGCTAAGTAAAAGTGCAGAGGTGTTAATTCTGACAATCGCAGTAAGAACAGTTTTTTCATATATGAATTTTATAGAATCAAAAGATCACAGAACATTTGATACTGGAAGGCACTTTTGGAAATCATCTAGTTCAGCTCTTGTCAAGGCAGGTAGAACTGGAATGTATTGCTCAGGGTCATTCCTGCCAGCTTTTGAATATCTGCAAGACTGGAGATTTCACAATGTCATTGAAAAAACAGGTTCAAGTTTTTAACCGTCTTCACAGTAAAACATATCACAGAACGGTTTAGGTTGGATGGGACCTTAACAATCCTCCTGCCATGGACATGCATCTTCCACAAAACCGCGTTGCTTAAAGCCCCATCCAACCTGGCCTTGAACACTTCCAGGGGTGGGACGTCTTCTCTGGGCATCCTGTTCCAGGACCTCACCACCCTCAAAGGAAGAGTTTCTTCCCAATTGCTAATCTAAATCTACCCTCTATCCCCATCTTTGTATTGAGAAGAAAACTGCCTGGGACCCCCAGGCTCCATGGCTTTCACCCTCACCCCCACACTAATGCATCCACACTTGAGACTTGCTCCACATCTCCCTGACAGCATCATTGGGACCTGTCAGGAAAAAGAGCAAGGGGGGACAGTCCAAGGGCTGGACAAGCTTTGGCAGTTTCTCTGTAAACCATCCAAGCACCTGGCAAGCAGGAAGCTGTCCTGGGCAGGAAGCCAGGTGGGCAGGCAGTATCCTCTGTCCCGCTCCAGCAGCAGTTCCCCACTGCTGTCACTCACCCCTTCCTCCTGCTGCTGAGGGAGGGTCAGGCTCAGCCTGCTGGAGTGCTTCACTGCGCATGGCTCCCAACCCCTCACCTGCTGCCAGGGCACAGACCCTGCTCTCTAGCTCCACATTTTCGAGAACATTTCATAATGGTCCTCCTAACAAGAACAATGAGATAGACTATGTGCAACATAAAATCCAGTGGGGAAAAAAAAAAGCCAACAAAAAAACCCCAAACAAACAACCAAACAAAAAGCCCTAGGGAATGTAAATAAAAAGAATATCATATTGACATGCTGGCTTGTATGCACATAGATATTTCCTGGCATAGATACACTGTACTAATTATTCTGCCATAGTTCTATCAGTCTTAGCTTCCATGTGGGCATTCTGTATGCCAAAACTGTTATTTTGTCCCAGAATAATTACACTAGAGTAATTATTCCAAATAAAATTACTATTATTTTGAAACAGAATGTCCATACTGATTTTAAAACAATACAGTTATAGCAGCATAGATTATAGATATGCCAGGAAATATCTATATTTGAGGACAAGTCCTCCAGTGGTAGAAAATTTGCTATGAGTGGCAACAATTTAAGACTTTATTTTCTTTCTAGTTTTGGGGTTTTTTTGGTTTGGTTGGTTTATCTGGTTGGTATTTTTGTTTCTTTGTTTGTTTTTAAGGTTTTGGATTTGTACTTTTTTGTTTGGTTAATTGGTTGGTTCTTTTGTTTATTCAGTTGTTGTTTGCTGGGATCTTTGATTGTTTCTGGGTTTGGTTTTTTTAATAATTGAATTATATAGAATTTTATAGTTCATGAAAATGACACCTTAATGTCACTGAGATAATTTTCTGTGATTGTCTGTGTCCTGAAATTCTGTTCATTTGGAATCAATTTCCCACGTTCTTTGGAGTGGTTATGAACTGCAGAATCAAGCAAAATTTCAGAGCTCAACAAACAATAAATGACCATTGCAGCGATGCGAGTTTCAGGTTTTTGAATTTCTATTTTGTATTTGTATTTGTCTGTATTGGTATGTTCCTTCCCAAATGCTCTCACCCATCCCCTGATCCCCTTGGTATCTCCCAGAGGGGAGCCCCTTGTCAATCACCCTGGAAACTTGAAGAGAAATCATCTCCCATTTGGCCAGGTGCTCAAGCACCTGCCCTCTTCAATTGTCCTGCTGGATGTCCCACTCTAGAACACCCAACCCCTTCCCATCCATTGGCCTGAATTCTCCTGTGGCCTCAGGCTATGTCCTGGGGTACATAAGAGAGAAGGACAGGTCGAACCTTGCTTTTTGCACGTGGAGCTGCAACAATAAACACCTTTCAAACCCACGGCAGAAGCCCGCTCTTCATTCCAAAGCCTCACCCACGCTTCCAGCTAGCAGATCTGAGGAACACACATGAACTATTGCAGTTGGTCTGGGGTAAGCAGCCTGCAAGTAGCAGCCCCCCAGGAGGAAACCACAGCAGATCATGATTAATGCAGGTTATTCTGTGACAGCTTTTTGTATCACAGCCCATGAGAGATGTCATGGCTATTGCTCTGAAAGGGTTTTCCTCCACATTGCATGTCCTTATTCCTTTGTCTATTGCCCTGCCTCTATTGTTTCCTGCTTCTATTGTCCTCCTGTTTATGGTTTCCTCTTTCTTTCAGCCAATTTCAGTATGACTGGTGAAACACTTTTTTGTGTGTTGCACTAAAAGTAAACAGCCACTTTAAAATTCTAGGCTTCGTAAAAGGAGTGACCTAGGAGGGAAGGACAACAACCTCACATTATGATTGCAGATTTTTTTGTTGTTGTTCTGAAATAAAGTAAAAAAATATTTTAGGAACCTGAGATCATCAGAAAAGCATTTTGCTGGTGTTATTTGACAGTTCTGTTGATAACACACCAGTTGGTATACTTTTAGTACCTACACAGATATACGTCAATAAAGTGTGCATGGCTTTTTATTGTCACTTCAACTGACCTGAGAGAGGGCATTGTCTCCCACAAATACTTTATAAAGGCAAACTTTGAAACATTCTAGAGTTCTTTGATACCTTCAACTTTTCTTGATACAGACACATTAGAAACTTGTTCAAGGGTAATAAGCCACCTTTTTTGTTCTTTCAAGTATACCTCTAGGTTTTACACAGTGTATTTTTCTTGTTGATAGATGGGAGTATTCTATTCTGGGGATTAAAGAAAGAACACATTCTCTGGCTTTTAAAAGTTCTTTGCTGATATAAGGCATTTAGTAGCAGAGCTAACAGCTTGATTCTTCAGAAAAAAAATCACTCAAACTTGCTCTTTGCAGAGAGGTATCTGTCACTCAATGCAACAAGAGCAGCAACAGCTTATTCTGATCTCATCATTAGCAATGAAAACCAGTAACCCAGTAAACCAGTTCTGCAAATTAGCACATTGAAAAAAGAAGTCTGAGGAGCCAAATGGCAGAATGACTTGCTTGAATTTCATAGAGAACATGCTTCCTAATTCTGGTGTAGTGCAGCGTTTATATATTATAGCATACATCCCAGGAAAAAGAGTGACTGATAGATTCCACTAAAATGTCTGATTGAGTGACAAAAGACAAATGTCTGATATATCTGATAATCCCATACAGCAAAAATCAAGTAAACAGGAGATATGTAATATTTTTTTAAAATGTAGCCAATTGCATATGTAATTTTAAAAGCTGGTTGGATTCATATCAAAAACATAAGAAGGCATAAAACATTGGAAAACAGCAAAATGTATTAAAATATATATTGGAAATTGCCAAGCTATGCAATTGTTATTTTAACAAAGGACAATAAGCTGGTTTTCTTTTCTCTTTGTTGTTCATACCTATCTCCGATGAAACTAATTAAGAAACAGTATTTGAGAATGGCAATTCTATAGAAGTTTTAAAGTCAATGTAAATTTCTGTGAAAATAATTATTTCATATAAAAATATGTCTGTTGATTTTCATATGTTTTAAAAATACATGATCCCCAAAAGATGGTGTTCTGATACTTTGGATGCGAACTAAGATGCATCCTACCCAGATTTACTCATCGAAAAGTCAGATACCTAGTCTAAGACAAATATTTAGGTTTCTTATATAGCCAATAGAAAGAAATTGGATTTCTAAACTACATTTCTTTATTTGTACTTTTCCAGCTGAACATGCTTGAGAGAGCCTAACCAACTGTTTAGGGCTGGTCATCTAACTGCTAGATATCCAGGGCATGCTTGAGAAGTACCCTTATCTAAGGCTTCTAAGATACTTACTTTTGGTTCTGAGAATTTATAACACTTTTGTTGATCTCTTTCAAATATTATGTGATCTTTCTGCAGATCAATTGGCAGTGTCACACAGGCTTATAGTTTTCATGGATAACATTAAGTGACTCAATCTTTTGCTTATAAGCAATAGGCAGTGGATTGTCTGTCAATATGTAGCACATATAAAACAGAAAAGCAAAACTATCAACAACAGACTTTTACTGTCTCTTCTCCTTCCCCATCTCAATTAACACCAGGGTCAAGCTCAACAGTTCAAACAAAAAGAATTATAATTTGTTCCTTTAAAGAGAAACAGTAATTTTAGAAGAAAGATATATTATTGATTTGCTTGAGTTTTCTTAAATAAATGGTTTGCTATTTGCAGGCTGCTGTCCTTCAGCATGTAGAAAGCATATCCTGTTTGGACTAAGTGTTTTCTGAAAACATCCCTACTCTGCAATTAGTTCTGGAGAAAATTTTAATCCCTGTTTCATTTTTGTGGAATATGAAGTTGCAAAAACTCTAGACAGACCATTGCAAGTGACTGAAGGAAGGTATAATGACTCAGGACTTTATTCCAGTTTTTGTTTTATTCAGTCTATGTTCTCTGATGTGATTTGTAGCAATATTTGGATGAGCAAATCTACTCTTATCCAGAGCGATGCAGCAAACTAATTGAATTTAAACATTTTATTGAATCACTTTGAATAATTTAAAGATGATGATGATGATGATGATGTGATAATATTTTTGCTGCTCAAAAAAATTGGGTATGAAAACAAGATTCCTTTACAAATTAACTTATTTCTTGTTTAGATATAATGTTTTAAGAAATTGGATTCTTGGTTGAGCACAAAAAGAAACACTGGCTTCTTAATACATTATTAGGCACTAGATAGTCGCTGCAATCGGAAAATCCACGTTCTTCATTTGTCTGTTATTTTCCATTAATATATGATTGTCTAAATCTTTTTTTCACAAGGTTCTTCACTGCTTCATTGTCTTTAAAATATCAGTTATTAAATTCAGAACAATGACTTTAAGCTTTAAGTTCAGATTTTGTTTCAGGTTTAAGTGTCCAGTGATGACCACTGATATTTAGTAACTCTTGCACATAATCTTAATCTGTAGTCAGCTTTATGAAAGATTTCGTTGGACAGTCTCTTTTCCTACGAAGCTAAAATTAGTTCCTTTCCTTATATCAGTCCTATAGTCTGTGATTTCAGTCCCCTTCTGCCCTCCTATAAAATTTGCCTAAATGCTCCAGAGTCTGTCCAAGCTTTCAAGCCACAATAAAAAAATTCCTGTGCTCGTAACCTAGAAAATTATTGAGTTTTTCTTATTTTTATGTTACTAAAACAGTAATTGTTAAAAAAAGTCAATGTTTCCTCTGGGTTTTTTTAGGGACATGCGGACATTACCAAATCTCTTGTATAATATTATTCCTATAAGACAGAGACCTCAGCATAAATATGTAGGAGTGGGGTTGCTCCTATTATGTTGCAAAACTTTGCACTTCCCTTTGTTGAATCTCCATGGCATTCCTGCCAGACCACATCTCCAGCCTGTTGAAGTCCCTCTGAATGTCAGGACAACCCTCTTGTTATTTAGTCACTCCTCCCAGTTTTGGGTCATCAGCAAACTTGCTGGAGACTAGACTGTGCACCATCATCCAGCTCATTAACAAAGATTTTGAACAGGACTGGATCCAGTATTAATCTCTGGGGTATACTCTAATTACTGACCTTCACTAGTCTTTGTTAACCAACCATCAGTTTTTCAGGTCCAGACATTCATCCAGTTTTCAGTTGGTCTTACAGTCTACTCATCCAGCCCAAACTTCAGTGCCTTTTCTATGGGGAAGTTAATTGGTGTTCAGATGAAATTACACATGTCATTTCAAACTCCAGCAACTAATTTATCATCTACTTTCATAACCAAACAAGAGACTTTCTAGCCCAGTGCTCAGTCACTCAGCTGAGCAGTGGAAAACTTGCAATCTGATTCCTGTTCTCAGGAGTGTTTGCATATTGACATTAAACAGACGTTGGATAAAAAGTCTCAGAATGGTTTTAAATTTGCTAGGTAAAGCAGAGCAAATCTTATTCAAGTTCAGTGGACTGTTCATGGTTCATCAAAATAATAACACAATTTTTTTTTTCACTTGAAGAAATGAAACCTTTTCCTAGAAACACATGACTGCTAGAGTCATTTGGTTCTGGCCCACATTGTGTCAGGCAAAACTAACATGTAATCTGCTTGATAGACAACCAAGTACTTTTTACTCCAGAACCCATTCAGATGCATAATAAAACTACTTGCAATATAGTATTATAATGCATTTACATTGAGAGAAATCACTTTTGATATGCAGCTTATAGGTGTAAATGTTTGAGCACGATGTAACATCTGAAATTTTATATCAGCTTTATGAGTAAAACTTTGATCATAGCAGTCCTTTATTTTACATTTCCATGGTTAAAAGTAGTATCATGTAAGAAAATTTGTATAAATGACAAGAAGGAACTGGTGAGGCCACACCTTCAGTCCTGTATCTAGTTCTGGACCCCCTCACTTCAAGAAAGATATTGAGGTGCTGCAGTGTATTCAGGGAAAGAAAATGAAGAAGGGTCTAGAGAGTAAGTGTATTGGTTTACGAGGCAAGGTTCTAGTACCAGGGGATCTGCAGGGATGATTTCCAGGAAAAGCTCCCAGAAGATTCTCCTGTGTCTGGCAGATCCAATGCCAGACTCCTCCAAGATGGATCCACTGCTGGCCTAGGCCAAGCCAATCAGAGATGATAGCAATGCCTCTGTGATAACATATTTGAGAAGGTAGAACAGTTATTGCCCAGAAGGAATCGCAATAGACAAGTGAGGAGTCATAATACATGAAAGAAACAGCACAGCAGACACCCAGCTCAGTGAAGAATGAGGGCCAGGAGGTGCTCCAAGTGCTGGACCAGAGATTCCCCTACAACCCATGGTGCAGCCCATGGAGGTCCACAGGGATGCAGAGTTTCACCTACAACCCTTGGAGGAGCCCTGCACCAGAGAGGGTGGATGTCCAAAAGATGGCTGTGACTCCATGGGAAATCCATGCTAGAGCAGCTTCCAGCCAGGACCTATGGACCTATGGAGAGAAGAGTCCACGCAAGAGCAGGTTTCCTGGTAGGACTGCAACCTTCTGAGAGGGACTCTGTCTGGAGCAGTACATGGAAAACAGTAGCCTGTGGGAAAAACTTCTACTGGAGAAGTTCATTGAGAACTGTCTCCTGTGGAGGAGACTCCATACTGGGTTTTTCCCACATGAGAGTTTTCCTGAGGAGGAAGGAGAAGCAAAAATAAACCATGCTGTGAACTGATGGTAACTCACCACTCCCAGTGTCTCTGCAGTGATGTAGGAGAAGAGGTAAAGAATTGAGAAAAAAGACTGGGAAGAAGGGAAAAGTGGGGAGAAGGTGTTTTTAAGATCTGCTTTTCTTCTCATTAACCTACTCTGATTTTGATTAGTAATGAATTCAGTTGATTTCCCTAAGTCAAGTCTGTTTTGGCCTTGAAAGTAGTTAGTGAGTGATCTCTCTGTGCCCTTATCTCAACCCATGATCCTTTTGTTATAATTTGTCTCTCCTGTCCAGTTGCAGAGGAGAGTGATAGACTGTGGTGGGTATCTAACATCCAATCTAGGTCAAACCACCACAGTAAGTCATATGAAAAGTGGCTGAAGGAGCTGGAGTTTTTCAGCCTGAAGAAAAGAAGGCTTGAGGAGACCTTTTCACTCTCTACAGCTGCCTGAAAGGAGGTTGTAGCCAGGTGGGTGTCAGCCTCTTCTCTCAGGCAACAAGCAAGAGGATGAGAGGAAATGGCCTCACTGTGCCTGGGGGAGGTTCAGGCTGGACTTCAGGAAGAATTCCTTCTGTGAAAGGGTAATTATGCATTATAGCAGGCTGTGCTGAGAAGTGGTGGATTCACCATCCCTGGAAGTGTTAACGATGTGACTGGATGTCACATGTACTGCTATAATTTAGTTGACATGGTGGTGTTCAGTCAAAGTCCTGGCTTGATGATCTTGGAGGTCTTTTCCAACCTTAATGAATCTATGCCTCTATGAAGATAGAAATCTGCATGTTGAATATTAGAATTTGAAACCACTTAGAACTCTACAAAAGTAATTGACTGAATATTAAAAAATAATAGAAAACTAGATTACATTATATGAATTCTGTATTTTCTAATGAAATTAAATTTTGATATCTCATCAGTTTCTGACTTTTCAGATATTTGCATTTCATATTCATTTTAATTTTACACTGTGGTTATATGTTATTAAAAAAAAAACATTAAGCCAGATTTCTGAACAGGACACACTGGAAACCAGGGAAAGGACCAGTAGAATTACTGTGGATTCCCAGAATATTGGTCCCCAAAGTACATCAAAAAATGGTCACGGAGAAATGAAAGATGCTTGATCCAGCCACCTCCATTCTGCTTGTTTTACTTCACAGTGTAGGGTCCACATGGTTGCTGCATCTTTGCTGATATCACAGCCAAAAGTGTGATATCTGCCTTCTTCAGTTAGGCAGACCATTTCTGTTATCTACTGATAGGATTCTTTACATCAGGTTTCTCAGACATGAGTGGTTTTCCTGACCCTGTGTTTTCTCTAAATTAAAACTGCTGAGCTACAATAAAGAGCATGTAACTGAAGAGAGAGGTCATATTAAGCTGGTAAATTAAAATATAAAAATGAAAGAAACTGTTTTAAAGTTCTTTTAATTTAAAAAAAAATTAAAAACCACCAACAAATTTAGGATAATCTGGTAAACTAGGCTGTGTAACCCCTTATTCCAAAATTTGAAAATTTGACTTCCAATGAGCATACATGAATCAATCAACCTAGAAGCTCTTGAAATTCAAAGTTCTTCATATTTCTTTAATTTGGATATCAAAATATATCAGGAGAATTATGCCATAAATTTTAACTCAGTGACTATAGTATGACCAGTAGAAATATCAATGTCAAATCTTTATACATCTAAAATTAAACAAATGACATATGATGAACTGTCTAACTGTGTAAGCCCCTTAATTTAAGGAGATGGGATTAAAATCCATTTGCTTTTAAATTGTTTTTAACAATGATTCTTGTTTTGTTGAGGAAATAAATTACTTTAAATTCTCAGGCTGTTATTACATATCAACATCTCTAGAAATACTTTTGGTGAATCTCATCCCATGTCTCAAGCTTGGGCTGTAAGGATCTTAGAGTAGTTTTTTGCACTGTGCTTAACTTGCAGAATAAAATGTGCTCTTATACTTTCTGACGGCATTGTAACTGATACATAATAAGAAAAAAATTAAATTGGTTGGGGAAGTAAACTAAAATTTTAATATTTTTCAGGCAAAACAAAGGTAAGGCAAGACAGGAAGGCAAGACAAAGAATTTTCCTGCAATGAAAGAGCATGAATGAAAGCATGGGACCTACTTTTAAAAACACTCTATGCTGAGCAAATTATTTTCTTACCACTTATTCTAGTTATTGATATTTGAGTGCTCCCTATCCAAAGGACTACATGTAGCTCAAGTCTTCACCATATGCCCACGGTCCTCATAATGTTCAGAAGTAAAACTTTCTAAATCAAGCAAAATCATACCATGTAGCAGATTTTTTTGTCCTCTAGGGCCTCTCTCTGCAGTAACAAAACTGAAAAGGCAGTCCTGTTGAGTACATGATTGAATAGATGGATGTGACTATTCAGCTTTCTGGAAGAGGTGGGGGCAAAATACAAAAAATGAAGGGGTTTTGAGCACTGGCTTTAATATGTCAAGTTTCACATCTGCCTGCTACAGACACTGCCAGGACAGGATATTCTGTACCACATCTGCGTAGGCACTCGCTAGATAAAAGTACACAGGGAAATTAATTGTCAGTTAACAATTTAAAACAGTAGGTAGACATTCATATTCTCAGAATATTCTGCAAAGCAGGGAGCACATGTGTGAAGGAAGCTTACTTTTAAGGGTTTCTGTTACTACTACTGCAAGAGAGTTTCGTTAAACTTCTGAAAGCAGTAGCATTGGAAGACAGCCTCTACTTAAAAGCTTCATAAGGAGATGTGACATTCCGGACAGAAACTGAGATATTTTTATCTTGACAAAGGTAGATGTTTGAAAAAAAGCACATTAGTTTTCAGACAAAAATCACTGGATTTCTGAACAAGTATCCTGCTGAGATCCAGTATAAAAACTTCTAATCAAAGGAAATAATTTGAATGTCTCAAAAAAGACTGGTCACATAAAGACCTGGTTTCTGAACTAGTTTTGCTGGTAGAAGCTGGGATGACTGCACAGTGAAAGTAAAGAAATATGAGAATCGTGACAGAGAACCTCCAGTCAAGAAA
The DNA here is from genome assembly GCA_024734555.1 of Trochalopteron elliotii. Lineage (NCBI taxonomy): Eukaryota > Metazoa > Chordata > Aves > Passeriformes > Leiothrichidae > Trochalopteron > Trochalopteron elliotii. Next base: position 6,090,877 of record JANPWX010000013.1, read on the forward strand.
GAAGAGTTTTTCCTATCTGCTCAAAAACACCAACCTGTACTACAACACTTTAAATCTTCCCTGGAGTTTTTCAAACACCTAGGCTATTTAGGTGTAGGTGTTTGTTTAGCACTAATCCATGGCTAAAAGTCTGTATTGGAAAGCTGTTACATATTTAATTAGTTTGCCATGCAATTCTTGTAATAGAACTGAGGGAAAGGTTGATTCTATTGAATATCAGTCAAGCTTGTAGTGAAGTGACTTCAAGAGATTAAATTAGTCATCTATGCTTTCTCTGAAGTAAATGGACAGAGATAGACAGCTCCAGAAGGCAAATCATTCTACCTTAACTTAGTTGTCTAAGGCTCTCTGGATGAATCACCTGTTGACAGTATCCTTTTCTTTCTCTGTTTCAGAGGGCATCTAGTTAGCTTCACATAACTATTAAATTTTTAGGAAAAATAAACTTTACTAGTGGTTATACACAGCTGCTTTGAACTGAATAAGCATATACACTTGTTCTGATTTTTAGAGTTTTTAAACACATTATTGACCCAGAAATGAAAACAATCTCTATGATTTTGGAGGAGTGTTCAAAGTTTTAATAAAAATCGAAGGGAATAAAAAGGTCATCAAAAAACTCAAAACCACAGCCAAAACCAAACCAAACCAAATCAACAAGAAACCCCAAACAACGCGAAATTTTACCTTGGAGAACTAGGAAGACCTGAGTTAAAACTCTGGCAAAAAAGTGAAAGAAAAAAGGAAAGATCCCCTGTAAGCAACCAGAAAAAATATGTGTTAGTGAACTTTATGAGAAGTAATAAAAACTGTGTGTCCATACTAATTTACATGTAATAATGTCCTCTTTCCACTATCATCAGCAAACGTTCAATTACATGGAAAAATGGCACTGTTCTCCTTTATATATGCTTAATGTTTTTGAAACAGGAAAGTTACAGGAAAAGGAGTATTGGTTTATTTCCTATGATGACTCATTAAGTCATAAAATTACAGTCGGTTTTGTGGATTTTAAGAGAAATTCTGTTGTTTTGCAGAGGACCAATTGATCAGTTCAGAAAAGCTATATTCATGTATTGGAAGAAATGCTTTTTCTGGACCAGTTTGTGGTGTATGTCTCAAATACATCTGTGACAATCAGATATTATGTGTGATTACATATTCACCTTTCTTATGTTACTCTACATAGTGGGTTTTTTTTCAACTGTATGCATATATCTCCACCCCAATCTCATTTTGTCAGTCTCTTCACAGATACAAAGGCTTCAGATTTTCCAAATACTGGTATTCCTGTTAGAATGTGAATTTCTACCCATAAACACTGAGCTATTCATCAACAGAAACTTTTCAAAAGCTGGTATTTCAGTTAAAGGAATTCCCCTCTCTGACACCCTCTTTAACACTATCTTCAGACAGTGGAGCAGAAAATGACCTTAAATCTTTCCTCTTTTGAAGCTACGTTCCCTTTGATGTTACACTAAAAGATAAGAGAAAAGGCTGGTACCTCCACAACACAAAATTGTGCGAGGTTGTGTGCAGGCAAATAGGATAGGAGGAAAAGCTGACTGGAAGACTGTGGATAGCATACAGAGCCTTTGCTGATGTGAGCTACTGGTTAGAAGTCATGCTTACGTGGATCCCAATCCAAACCTATGCATGACCCATGTGACCCCTGCCAGTCCAAGATTAAAACCTAGTCAAATGACCCCTGACTGAGCTACAGTAAATACAGCTCCTTCCAAAATCTGATCACATCCCTCATTCCAACCTTTTCAGGCCATGAATGCTTCAGATCTAAACCTCACAGGAAGGGAGCAGGGGGAGGAAGAGATTCAAAAGACTATGAAAGTCACCAGTTAGTGAGGGAAATCAGTGATCTGATTTGTAAGCTTGGTTGTTTTCTATTTCACAGAACAATGGAATAATAAAATGGTTTGAGTTGAAAGGGGCTTGAAAGATCATGCAGTTTCTGTCCCTCTGTCATATGCAGGGACACCTTCCAGTAGACCAGGTTGGTCACAACCAAATCCAACAACCCCAATCCACGAACTCTTTGCCAGACAAACTAACACCCACCACTGAGAAACTAATACTGGTGAGTATATCTGGCTAACCAAGTCTATAAATAAAGTTCTGATACTTCTGATTCACTAACCAGTAAATCCAAAATAGCTGCCCAGGCTGGCTCCACATCGGTACTGTACACTAATCCTAGACATGTGATCTCTGACATCTAACACATGGATGATAGGGGCAAAGCCAAACCTCTGTATCCCTCCCATACATAAAAAAAAGTACTCATACATTGCTACCCAGAGGCTGGAATGTAAACCTTAGTTGTAATCTCATCAGTCCTTGTTAGATTTAGATCTATTCGCATCCTATTGCTTCTTCTATCACTTATGACACTCTGACAGTCCACAGTGGTTTCCTTTTCAGCTATTTTCCTGTCAGATTCTCCTAAAAAGCAAGTCTCCAGTCCAAACCAATTCCAAGCATAGCCAATGAGCCTTATTATGAGAATTTTCTTGGTAAAATTTAACTTTTAATACTGTGTTGGTCTCTACCTTCCTCCTATCTCAGCAGAAAGAGCTGTAACACAGGGATCTCTATTAACTCCTGTCCTAAATCAGTCACACTGTCCTAAACTTACATGTCTTAAACATATCCTAGCATGAGTAACGAAACATTGACTCAGCAGAAGGCTTTAAAGAAATTTAGAATTTTATTCAGATTTTTCAGAAAACTAAGAATGTCAATTTATAGACACAAATGATCACAAATCTGTAATAGGGATTTACTGTAGAAGGATGCATTTTTTCAGATTACAATAATTGCCTCACCCAAATACCACTTCATATCAACACATAACATAACAGACAATGCACAGGGTGCAGCAATCTCATTGACATCATCTTCTGTGAAGAACTTCAAGTGACCTTTCCACAAGTAATTTGATGAAACCCAGGAAACTAGCAAAAGCAGAACTGATTCTATTAGAAGAAACTCTCTTCTTAGTTTACAAATGAAATTAGTTTTATCTCTTCCCAACTGAATATGTTACTCTGCTAAGTTTGATCAACCCTTTTATCTCAACAAAGATTGATTACCAATTAAATATTGCATAAGCTGATAAAATGATACCTGAAATTTATCCAGATGGCTTTATTAGAAACAATAATCTCTGATGTAAACATGACTTGGAAAGACAATATTGCTCAAATACTTCAGAAGTTACAAGAAGTTTTAATGATGTCTTGACAAGGCAGGAAATCTCAGTAGATAGTACTGTAACTTGAAGTGACCTTGTAAATAGCTGATATAAAACATTTTATTAAACTGTTTTTTCCTGACATTCCACTTTTTTCATCATTTGCTGTCAGGTTACGTTCAGTGAAATGAAACTATATGAACAGCCATCCTTCAAATACCAAGTTTCATTGTTTTTCCTGCCTCCCAGGGCATGAAATAGCTACCCACCACCTGCTTCTCACAGGCTGGTTTGTCAGGTTGTAAGTCAGAATTGATACACGCTGATTTTTTTAGTGCCCCAAACTATATTGTATCTCTGTAGTGCTTAGGATAGCTCCTGTTGCCCTGTGCTGAGCTGCAAACATCCCCAGAACTAAATTAAAACAAAAATAATTCTAGACTAAACTATCTGTATTTGAATTTTACCATATGTCATACAAGAACTTTGAATGAAAATTGTATATTTGGGGGAAGTAACAGAACAGCCAAGGGCAAATTCATTAAGCATCTGCAGCTGAAATTATTTTGGGTTCATTGATTCAATGTTTTTCGTGAAATAATTGTATGTGGCTGTTCAGACTTACAAACAAACACTTCTGGTTTCAAAAATTATGAGAGAGAAAGGACAAGAAATTATTCAAGGAACTTTCTCTTAGCTGACATCCTCCAGGTGAACCCCATATATGCACATATTCCAGTGTGTTTCCCTTTTTTAAAAAATATTTGTCATCATTTGAAAAAGCAATGGTATTCATTTACTTAATTTTTTTGAACACACAAGCTGGAATTAGGTACAAAATAAGAAAGATTCAATCCATATGAGCAATGGGAAAGCTTTAAAGCTGTGTTTTTCTCATCCCTTTTCACTTCATGGAAAGAAAAAAGTCCTTGACATTGGTCTAGCTATCATAAAATGTAATCAAAATTCTTTAAGCTCAGAATAAAATGGTCTAAATAAATTAGCAAGCTAAGTTTACTCTATTTTTATGAAATATCATGTCTGAAACAGGTCGTATTCCCAAAAGAATGAATAAATATAGTATTTTTTCTTGCAGATAAAATATTGGTTAATATTTAGTGGCAAACTAACCATCAGACATACTGTTATTTTTTAAGATACTGAACAAAACCTTGTTCCACAAGGAAGGATTTAGCTAAAAATCAAACATATTTACAGAAACCACAAAATTTTTAAAAAAGCCCTAAATTCTATTTCTATTTCAAGAAATGGGATGGGATTGTAAGAAAAAATATTTTTAGCGACACATTTACTTCACTAGCAGTTAGCAGTGCAGCAGCAATGGGCATCCCTAGAAGCTGGCATTCAGGCTGTTTGTGCCCTTCATGTTGTTATTTGTGCTGGCTTGGTTTTTTTATTGTTCTGTTTTGTTTTATTTTATTGTTTTGTTTTTACCATTAAAACTATTTCTTTATTGGCATGAATTTCCAAAAAGCCCTGTAAATACTGATTTCTCCAGGAGAGCAGAGAAATCTGATAGATCACTCATACCTGCAAATGTACACCAAAGATACTAAGTACTGTGGTCAGGAAAACAGTAGGAAAGCTTGATGGCATACTTTCATCCCTTTCATTGAAAGAAACATAAGAGACAAACACCACCACAACAACCAGAAACTCCAAAACCAACCAACAAACAAAAATGCAACAAAGAAAACAAAAATAAATTAATGGCTGTGCTCTGTTGGCAGTGTAGATGTATATCAGCAAGCCCAAAGTATAATGGAAACCCAAGGCTCTATCCTCCTGACTGTCAACTTTTTTCAAAAGCAGTTTAGAAGTTTCATTCATGTGATTTAAAAGGCGCACAAAGCAAGCAGAAAAGAGAGAACTGTCTATAGTTTGATTAACAGCTAACGGAATAGAATTTAAATGAAGAACCATGTAGCCATGGAAGTTAGATACTTCTTTTATTAAAAAAAAGGCAACCCCTTAGCTGGTTACAGAGCAGAAGTGATTGCAGCTAGATAGAATGAAACTTCACCTGGTGCCCTTGTGTACTCTGTGTAGTCACTGTTTATAAGATTCTTTAATGTTCAAAAGGTAGTTTCTCCTTTATAGAAGGATATGCCTCAAAAGTAATGTTGAAATTGGCAGCACACCCATGAGATCTCTGGGAATGAGTGTTGCTCTATACAGTTTATATAACAAATTTTTTATAAGTTCATATTTCTGAAGTGAGAAATGGATTTGCATTTGACATAGTAAATGGGTATAATTTTCACTAAACAATTTTTTGTGACCTTACTGGGAAATGTTTATTTCTTCTCTATACTCTTATTGTTTTTTAGTTTTCTATCACTGTTAGGATTCTGAATTGTGCTCCTGTTGGCACATGACACACATCCAAATAATTCATAAATATATTTTAAATTTATTATCATTGAATTGACTTGCCTATTGATCTAAAAACCCCAAACCAAACAAGAAACAAAAACTGAACCATACCAAAAACCCCCAAACAAAAAAAAACCCACACAAAATGTCAATGATGCAAGAAGAGAAACTATTTTCTCAGGCTGAAACTGATTGAGAGCATCCCATATATAAAAATAAAACGCATTTCTGTGGATGTACTGATGCTCCACCATCTGTCCAACATCTCAGATTTACTCTCCCAAATAACTTCATATTTCACCCTGCAGTCCCTAAAGAAGCATCACTTTAAACCAGGCCACATGGAGAAATGCTCTTCAATAAAATCTGAAGGTCTTGCTTTTAGCTGCGAGGGCCTCTAATCTAAATGAATGATGTGCCTGTAGAGTAAGCTGCATTTATATTTATGGAAATAGGGAGGAGCAAATGCAAGGGAAAGAATTCTAGAAAGAAAATAAAGACTGAAGAAAAAAGAAGGAGAAAATAGACTGGAAAGGAAAGGAGAGCTAGGAAAAGAGAAGTAAAGAGAAGGCAAATAGACAAGCAAACAAACAAAACAAAACAAAAAACCAATAGTAACTCCAGAAGGATGGCAGTAAAAGACAGAGGGATTTGCAGAGAAAGCCAGAAGATGCTGGCAGTCATCTATCAGTCTGCTTTGATGAAACAGGTATCGGAAATTAACTCAGGAACCCTATGAATTACATTCAATCCGTGCTCTCGGCTAAGCACTTGTCAGTTTTAGCTGCTATTGCAACCTATTACTTACAGACTACATGGCTGGCAAGCTAATGGCACTAGAGAGAGTTGAAGAATAGCAGCATAAACTGTGTACAGCAATGCTTGTCACAGTTTGAGCACATCTTCCTACTGTCCAGTGGGAAACCTGAAAGACCAAACTCTTGCTTCCTCAGTGAGCACTTGGCTTTATATCACATTTTTCACATAGGAGAAAACTACATACCTGAAGAATTAATCAATGATCTGCCTGTCCAGAGAAAGCTTTCAGGAAGGTTTTCTGGGCATTGTGAAAAAGTGCTTTTGCTGAACTTTTCTTGAACTTTCTTCCCCCTCCCCATAGGATATTCCACTCTGAAGCAGACCTCTAAAACCTGACAATTTTTTTGGAATATGATAATAAAAATGTAGGCAAATATGCTCTCCCTATAAACTTTAGGCCTCTTATGTATACAATGTACTTATTTGTTGTGGATCAGGATGTCCGGCCTGTCTAATGCTTGATTAGTTAGGATTCAAAACCACCTCCAAGGGAAGGCACATTTTATATCTGCAAATGCATGCATTAATAGTGCTGCACTGAAATATTAAAAATGCACTTTATTAGAAATGTACCCACACAACATACTGGAATTGTTTTATTGTATTTTTTCAGCTGATAAGCTTGTCTAAGAGTGACCTATTTTAATAACCAAGCACATTTAGAGTAAATGTCAGACACTGTGATCCTGTGACTAACAGCTGCTTCTGCTGTTAGTGGAGAGAGGGAGGGAGAAAGAGAAAGAAGTACAAGTACCAAAAAACAGAGCGAATGCCAAATTAGAACAAATGTTTGTCAAGTAAAAAGGGCAGCTTTTTGTTTGATGAAAGACACTTAATCAGAAAACTCACAGAAAGAATCTGTCTTGAAAGTACCAGAATCATTTTCTTCAGATAAGCTAATGAACCACATTGAACTTTGCAAAGAATTGCTGAACCAATAATACAAGAGGAAAAAAGAAATACAGAAAATATTCTGCAACTTCCCTTGGAAATGAACTAACCAATTATCAATGTGACACTCCATCCCAGGAAAGGAGTGATATGACAAATTGACTTACTATTTTTCCTTCAATTTGGGTGAACAATGGGCAAATAAATGCTTACAGAAAGAAATTACTTTTGTACATTGTTTTTCTTTTACAGCAGACTATAAGTTCAAAATCTAAATCACTTGTATGTGCTAAGTCACCTACATGGTACATTATCTACCCAGTTTGCTGTCTAATTCTATCTTTTTTCCCCCCTAACAGCAACCATAACAAGAACCTATTAAGGAACATAATATTTTGCATTAGACAAGGGCATCTTGACTGTATTAAAGAACACAGTAAACAAAATTCTTTTAACAATGACAAAACAATTAAATAATGAAAAAAAAAAAAAGCCAGCCCAAAGAAAAATGACTATGTAGAAACTCAATGTAACTCTACATAAAATCTTTAAAAAGAAGATTTTATTCTAAAAGGTTTTGGAGAGTTTTATGGTTCATTGGCATTCTTTAAGTGTTTTTCTCCTCATTTTTAGCCTTTCACAGGATACCCATGCTTGACACAATACTGCAGGCCTGGAATTCAAGTCTACAGAATGTATAGAATTGAATCATAAAGCACCTATACTCCTATGCCACCAATTAAGCAAAAATCCTTTTATCACCATAGGACAGACAAATAAAAAGAAGACGCATTGAAAACAGGCAAGTGAAAAAATATCAGCATAAGTTAGGATTTAAAGATCCACAGAAAATTCAGATCATATGGATTTTCAAAACAGAAAAGACAAGCCTTTAAGAAGTACTTTTCCACATTTCCTTTCAGTTTATCTTTGCTTTAAGGTTTTGGAATTGAGCCTTTGTGCATGGGCCTCTCAAAAGGCTCATTGAAATCTACAGAGATTTTCTATCTGTATATAGGATGTCCTTTTCAAAGGACAGGAAAGCATAGATAAAGCAAGGACTTTAAAAATTTTGGTATACACAAAAATCAAATGCTTATCTTAGCAGAAAATGCTTTATTTAACTAACAAAAAGTGTTAAGTGTATTTATTGGAGAGCCTCCTACTCTGGGAGAGTAAGGAGGATTATAGCTTGAGTTCATACTCCCCCCTTTTTATAACAAAGTATGTAACATTTTATAAAAAGATTCTTCTAATAAATGGGGTTTCAAATATTAAAAAACCTAATAAATTATTTGACTCTGCAAAAATACACTTATTTTAAGTATGAGTTTATTTTTAAGAAGGTTCAGAAGATTGTTAGTGTTTGCAGTAGTACTTAAGAAAGAAGTACAAGTAAACTCCTCATATTCCCCATCAGTGGCCCTTATCCCTGTCATCTGCAGTATCTGTGTACATGTAATATACGGAAGACATAATGATTTAACTTGGATTAGGGGTTGATATATATCCTTTGGATATTCATTCCTACAGAATATACCACAGTATGTGTTGCTAGCAGTGATAGTAAAAAAATTTTAAAGGTTGAAAGACAGTCCTGATCCCTGAGGATGATGGAATTTAAATAGATTACATGGAAAATCCATGGTTCATATGGATATGGAGAGAAATGGTTGAACCGTGGTAACATTGAACAAACTACTCCCACAATGTCATAAAGTCTCAGCAATAATATTTCAGGTTGATGGGTGTCAAGGCTGCAGAAATATGAAGTGATAACAGTGTTAAAATCTAAAATACTTTCTTCTGCTTGAAGAAGGGCTTTTTTTTTTTTCTGTTAGGAATGATGCTGCTGTGTCACTGTTCACAATTCAAAATGTTAGTAAAGATGATAGTATGCTGTTGCTAGGTCAACTCTACTTGAACTGATTTTGCCTGCAAATGGAAAACTACGGGCAAGTCATGTCTCCTGAATGCCAACTTCCTGAGATTTAGGCCTCTCTGTGGGAACACAAATGGGTGCACTTCTAAAACATATGTTGAATATTTTTTTTCTCCATTAGCATTGTTTAATGTTATTAATTACTGCTCTGTCAAGACCAGGATTCATACAAATACATAACACATTTCAGCATAAATATTTCTCAGATCTTCTTGATCTTCACTACATAGAAGGTGTCCAAATACTGGTAAAGGAAAGAAAGCAGTTTGTATAGGTTACCTTGGTTCAAGACTGTGGGTTTTTAGGTCACTATTCATTTAGATCGTGTCTTCCAGAAAAGAAACATGAATACACTTGGTAGTTTACTGTGGTTACTTAGAGACTGCTTAGCCTGTTGGCTGCAGAGAATAGCAGTATCCCAAGTATACACAGCTTTTCTGCTGTGATGATAGACAAAAGATTATTTATTTCTGCTCTGGTGATGATGAAGTTACTTCCAAAACTGTTATCTCTTTTTAGTATACAGATGCCTAAGAAAACCATTGCTGATCTATCAGGCTACAAAAGGAGGCTGGTCTCTAATGCAGTATTGCACTGCAGGAATAACAACATCCCAAACCCACAGAAGATTCCAGTGATTTTACTTTCTGCAGGAAACTAAAAAATCCTTAAGCTTTCAAACCTTTTTTTACTTTTTGGTAAATAACAATCTTTATCTGGATGAAGTGATAAATCTGATTAAGCGTTATCTCTAGTGTCTTGTGTTGTAAGTCAAGACCATTTCTACATTCTTGTATGAATGATATCAGAAATTAATCACTACCCAGACAGATAGTGTTTGGAGGATGTGTTATCTGCAGGCTGACTGCAGTCTCTGATAATGAGTCTGGTGGGGTCATTGCCATATTGGATAACTTAACTGATGAGTTCCTGCAGAAACCCTGATTCAGACCAGTTCTGTATATTGTTCATATGCAGGTTAATACTGTTTTAGATTCCACCTGAACGAAAAAGCTCAAAACATTGAAATGATTGGGAATCTTAATTACTCCACTGGCAGAGAACCCATGCATTGCAGTGTTAACTAGTTTACATTTTTCCTGTATTTCTTTGTAGTATCAATGTTTGCATGGAACTGTGTTGAGGTCTGCATTAAAAAGCTGAAATTTACTACGTCATGCTCTACTACTAAATACAGACACATATTTTACTTTTTCCTAAGTAAAAAAAAAAAAAAAAAAAGAATAGAGATTCCCTATGATAGCTCAATGGGGTTGTTTTGTGGTTCAGAAAGCCTTTTAAGATTTTGTTTCTGCCTTAATCATCTTGGGTGTGTCCTACCTTTGCATTTGAGTGAGACAGAGCTAAGGTACATTGCAACTTCCCTTGCAGCTGAATTCCAGTGAGGGGAGTAGCTGGCTGGACAGACTTCAAAGAGGTTCCACTATACCCACATTGTTTCTGTGTCTGGCTGAGGTCCATATACAGGTTGTGCATGCCAGCTTCAACAGATAAATCATATCGCTATATTTATTGTCAAAAACAGTGAATTGAGTGTTAGTCATTCAGTGATATTGACCCTGAAAACAACGTAAGAGTGACTTGGATCAAAACAGGAATCACAGCTGTAGAATTAGTTCAAGATTGCCCTTTTCAGAAGTAGCTTTTAATGTATATTTACTAAAGTTTTGACACATTTTCAGTGTCAGAAAATATGGTAATCCTGTTATTTATATCTAATATGTAAACTATTATTTTCTTGAAGTATGTGGAAATTGTATTTTGTTTCCTAAATGCACAACTATTTATGATTCAAGTCAGATAAATTATTAGACTTATGACTTGATCAACAATTTTTATTTCACATATTTCTCACTATTGTAAGTTTCTTTCATTTGCCTTGTACTGAGAATATTTATGCTGACTGCCAAGCTACCTCTGGTCAGTCACAGCTAGTTTAAGGAGTATTTTATCTTCCCTATTATTTACAATCCTACTTGGCTCGACTTACTTAAACCAATATGTCACCTTCTTTTCATTTTTCATGCGTGGCCACAGCTTACACTGAACTTGAAATAGTTCTTTATGCCTCTGTGAAATATATCTATAATTTTCCTTTTACTTTTGTAAAATGGAAGTCAAGCTGGACGAATATAATGTGTGATAAATTGGTATATTTTTCATTACTAAAGAATGTGAACTATTTTCTCTACTGTATATTTAGCTGCTTTTGGCTTTGAACTTTTGCACTTCAATCAAAGTGCAATTTTGAACAAAACTGGTTTTTAACTTTTATGGGAGGCTCAGCTAGATTTCTTTTTTCATTGTAACTAACTTGCAAGAGAAAAGTTACCAGCAGAGAACACCTCATTACTAGACACGGATCAAAATATATATCAAAAATAACCAAAGGTACACATATATGTATATATGTAGCCAGGAAGTGATTATGCCATTGTGTCACAAAAGCAGTGATTGCAAGTAACACATAGAGACTTGCTGCCTTTGTATTGTATTCCTTCCCCTTAAACTTTTGCTCTTCCTGCTGCCACCACTGAGATAACAGTAGGAGCACCAGCAGAGACAAAACACTGGCTGCTGTTGTCATTGCTTGAGTCAGGGCATCTGGCCATCACAGAAAAAAATGCCAGTAACTTTTCTAAATATAAATTTTAAAAGTACCTGAAAAAAACCCCATATTCATTCACTTATTTCTTGATTTGATGAAGCTAATGCATTTGACTAATCCTGAAATATTATTGGACTCCTACTATGCTCTACAGTTCATTTATATACTACAAATAGCTGCTATTTGTCATGTTATTGTGATGCCTGGAACTACCTTTTATCTTTTCCACTAATTGTCCTTTTTTCTTACTGTGATCATATTTCCCATGTTGAATAGGATAACATTTGGCAAACGGATGGATATTCTAATGACTGCATACTAAAATTTTTATGTATGGCACACTAGTTGTCTCTCTCCATAAATTCTCAGTACAAACTTCCAAAGAGAACCTCACAGTGTTAGACAGTTTAGGGGGAAAGAGCTGTTTATTGTCATTTTCCTGATTTAAGAGAGATTATTTTTCCTTTCTCCCTACCACAATGACAACATTGCAAAATGACCTATTCATCTTCTATTGTCCAGCTCCCAGGTGACACAAAGTATGGGCAGAGAGTGGAACATGCATGTCCAGCTTATGGATTTTTTCCACCTTGTTTCCTGTGAAACAACAAAAGAATTCATGCAGCTGGGATCTGCATCTACCCCATTGTTCACCACTTTTCATACACACTTGGAATTAAGATGGGTTTCCTCCAGAGATGAATTCACAAGACTTCAATAAATGAAATAAGACACTGAAACTGAATTCTAAGGAACCAAATATTATCCATTGCTCCAAACAATGGTGAGGGGAAGGGAGAACAAATAAAACTGTGAATTTCTCCAAGTTTGTCTGACAAACTTCTTACCCTTCCTATAGCAGCTCTTAATTATGGCATAGATACAATTTAAGGAAGAAGTTAAAATAAACCAACCAAATAAAAAAACCCAAAAAGCCCCAGTCAGTCATTTGAAAGCAGATAATAGAATAAGATAGTAGTTTTCTCTTTGCCAGACAAAGTCTATGATATTCCTATTCTTTGGGTGAAGAAAACAAAAATAAAATTAATCACTTCCTACCCTCTGAAGTTTTTGGAAAACCAAGTTTTAAATGGAAATAAAAAGCAATTTCCAACAAAATGCATACAGATAACTATCTCTTTCTCATCTCTTTCTCATTCTCACAGAACTATCTATTCTCTCATTTATTTTGAAGCATTACAGATGCATTCTGAAGACAAGTCATCAGTCAACAGTGACAGTCAACAGGAAAATATATAAGAATAAATTGGGCTTTAATTTTTCTTGACTAAGTATAGACATCTATCATAACTAATGCACTTCTAATAGCACAGCCTTTTTTCCATTTAGTAATCTCATCTATTTTGTTATGTTTCTTAAATCTAATTAGAAAGCAACAGTCCTAGCAGTTATAAGAGGAAAGGCAATATTTCTTTTGACCAAAGTAGGTGAAATTTACTGCAATTAAAGTTATGGCAAAGTTTACGCAAGAACAGAGAGATCATATCTTTGCTAAATAGGCTGTGAAGTCCTCCTACTTTTGGTGCTTAATTATTGGTGTCATGCTTGTAATAGCGGCATCTGTGCACACTCAACACTCTAATGGGCAGCTCCTACAGGACTAATGAATTTTAATTGATGGTGTTTAGCGTGGCTTTTGGTTTGTGGATCTTGTAGAGGAGGCTATGCCCTTCTGCTCTTCTGTCCCCAAGTGAGCTGCATCTCTGTTGGGGAGCTCATAGGTACAGATGGTCAACAAAAGGTGAAGAATGCCAGAACTCTCTGTGCATCAGTCGCTTTTCAATAAAGATAAAGCTTGAATTGCTAATCAGCTTCCTTTTTTCCACCCAAGCTGTTTACGCTGTGGGCTTAATGTTAATCTCTTTTTAGTTAGATGACACATTCCTTTTAATTCAAAAAATGCTTCCTAGTTTGGCAAATCAGAAGGCGATCTCCTTCCCAGCCTTCCCATAGGTAGCTTTAAATGTAGCGTCCTTTGTCAGAGGGAAAACAAAAAGACCTCATGGTTGCACTTAATCATTTTATCCATTCCCTGAGTTTTTGCAAAGAATAGAAAACACATACATCTTCCTAAAACTGCAATTTCCTTTCCAAATGTAAGCCTTTCTGTATGTACATTCTTTTCAGATCAAATATTCAGTCTTCACACTAATACTTTCTTCATTTGTGGTTACAAAAAGATGCAATAGAAGGTAAAACTCATTTTGTGGAACTATCATTATTTTTGCTTGGTATAAAAGTTTTCTAAATGGGGTGAGGAAGTAATTTGAAGAAAGAAAATAGCAATATGAGTAGCAGGAGTTTATTATTCAAAAATTCCTTCATCAGGAAGAACAGGTCTTTAAATTTGCAATACATCAGAGGCTACAGAGCAATATGCTCTAATAAAAATCTGATTTATATAGAAATTTGAAATTGTCCATCCCACAGCCAGCTAATTAACAAAGCTCTTATTAGTTTTTAGAAAATTGCTTGTCTGTTACCTTTAGCTTATCCACCTAAAATGAAAAATCAAAAAGTAGGAAAGTGCTCCTTGTAACATCTCTGAAAGGCTACCACTTTCTGCTAAAAAAAGTCACTTTTTTTTTTTTTAAATCCATAAAGCCCCATTCCTTTAAGCATAATCTTATGCTTTTTAAAAGACAAAGAAATAAGGATTTTTTTTTCTGGAAAAATGTATTAACCACATTAACTAGATATCATTATGAATGATTACTTCAAATAGCCATCACTTATTATTTTTCAGATGAGAAGAACACTGAAAGAGTTTAATGTGGCCTTTTCTTGTTTTAATACTGAAATAAACAATATTTGTATTACTTTCCAAAATTAATCTGTTTTATCCTTGCCAAAACAGCTGTTCACACCAATTCTGATGTACGCAAAGAAGTCAAAATGCCAAACACAGGCATTCAGCTCTTTAAGAAGCTATACCTTTTAACATGTGGCTCTATTTCCTAGAAACAAGGCCCATGTCCATCAAACTTTAAATATGCATGCCGTTGTTCACTGTGACTTCTAGAAATAATGACATCATAAACTGCTCTAGAGGAGTTGACAAAAAGAAATTAATAAAATTAATCACTAAAAAGTGCTGCTTTTTCTTTGTATTACAAGCTCAGCAGTTAAATCCAAAAGGATTTCTGTGAAGCTGTCATTATTTGATAACAAGGACATATCAGCTAAAGGTGATATAGTTTTATACAAAAGTTGTTCAGAATCTCACAGCTATTGACTTCAACTTGCAAGTAAAGCTTTCAAAGCAGCCTTAAAGAAAAATAATTCTATCATTTATATTTGTGAGGAACAGATCTTAATAATTCAGTCAGAATTTGGAGGGCAACAAGAACTGAACAAAAGCTAGGGAAAAAAATCCCTGTAAGCTTATGAAAGATTTTAGAGAAGTTACTCTTCCATCATGTCTGTGCATATATTGGGCCATATGTGTTAATATTTTCTGGCTTTACTGGCCTGCTTTATGGGTGTTAGACAGCTATAAAAATATTTTAACTACCCAGAGAAACAAGGTTTGCACCTGTTTTGAATTGACTTTTTTTTTTTACAATGCCATATCTCCAGGTCACATGAATGTGGACAAAGAATATGATGCCTACTTAAATTCCAGAAATAATATTCCTGGGAGGAATAGGCGTATAACAGAAAGTTAAAGGATTGTTTCTGAGTATTCACAAGATGAAATTCTCCTAAAACATTATGGAAAGATATACTTTTATTCAAACATTAATGTTATGTGTTTGCTTTGCACAATGAACATCAAATATGCAGTGCTTGGAGTAAGCCACCCACTACAGTCTGAGATTTCTAATTCAGGAATTATCTGTGCAGAATTTCATATGAAACACCATCTATTAAACATGCTTTCTGTAAGCCTGCTTTAATATCTTCTGTGCCCAAGAGGGCTGGTAACAATATGTGAGGATCACAGCTGGGGTGATCAGACCTTTCTGTTACCAAACAAACTGTAGTTATTGCATTTGCAGAAATGGCA
The DNA here is from genome assembly GCA_024734555.1 of Trochalopteron elliotii. Taxonomy (NCBI): domain Eukaryota; kingdom Metazoa; phylum Chordata; class Aves; order Passeriformes; family Leiothrichidae; genus Trochalopteron; species Trochalopteron elliotii. Next base: position 6,106,796 of record JANPWX010000013.1, read on the forward strand.
CTCCATTTATCAAGTGAGTTAGAATGCCAATAAGTGGGCAGGTGAAAAAAGTATGAAGATGAGGTCAATGAATGATGTACAAGAAAACAAGTGAGTGCAACAAAATAATCCCCAATGTAGCTGAATACTAAAAAGTAAGGTACACAGTAGGTTTAATGGCAGCATCCCAAGTAAATCATCTCTAGAGTGCCAAATATCTTAAAGAATTATGTATGTCACCTTCAGATAGGGTTATATTCTGTTCCCTGATCATTGTGCAATAAATGAAAAAAAAAAAAGAAAAAAATCTGTATATTGTTGTCATTATTTTACTTTGAAGATGTTAAGAGTATTTCTACAGTGGATAGAAAGCAGTACATCAGATCACACTCAGATCACTCTATATTATTGTTACATACATATATGCATGCACGTACAGATACACATAGAAGAATATAAACCACAAGTCATCTGAATAATTTTATAGATACCATGGAATTCTGGGAAGCCTATCAAACCTGCTCAGAGATTCTGTGCTCATTGTGATCAAAATACAGGCACAGAATGCAAATATGCAGGAGGGATATTTTTCAAATATAAGCAGTTATTCTGAAAAAAAAAAATATATATAAGGCTTCACATTATAGTTACTTCAATATAACAGCTCCCTGGCAATGAAGGAACAGCCAGTCTCCCAACCCAGCCTTTCTCCTAATCCTACAACAACTCTCTTTTTCATCCATACAATTGCTCATCAGCTCTTCAAGTGAGACAGAATAAAGAACCAAACCAAGAGAAAACTATTTGCATTCCTTCTGCACCATTTTGGGTGGTGTTGGAATTGGTGACATATTTTAAATGAATTTTAAATTTCTGAGTCTACTCATGGTATGGTCAGCCATCCAAAACAAGGCAAGCAAGAAGAGTGTGGCTGCTGCTATCAGTGGGAGCTGTTTGTTAAGTTGTGACAGCTTAAAAGACAACATTTAACTCTGAGATCTTCTGAACAGGAAGAATTTGACTTGAATTCACTACAATGACTTCTACCAGATCCTTGTCAAATGGATTGCCTAAAGTACCCATCACTAGGCAGAAATATCTTTGATAGAATGATGAGTAATTAAAGGAAATAAAGGAGAGAAAGACCATGTTGTAATACACATCATTGTAATGAACTTCAATTAATGGACCTCCTGTATAAAAAACTGTGTACCATCCTTTTTCAAAGAAAGTATAGTATAGAAGGCTTCAGTTGTTATTATCATTGGTGATAAGGGATTAATATTCAACCCTATTTCCTTACACATTAATTTCTTCCTGTGCTTCAGTAAGACACTGTCTCGATCTTGACAAGCAGCATTTTTTGTAGACACTTCTACATGTTCTGCCATTAGATGGCAGCCCTTTTTTATCCGAGGAGATAACCAAGAGTTATCCCACCTACCAAGAAACAAATCAGTATCAAAACAGAATGCCCTGGCAGCTTTGTTAACAGTGACTAGTGCCTGCTATTTATGCCTCCTACAAAGGGGATTGCATGCTGTAAATAGTTTCTCGGCAGATCACCATTCAAGGCACAATGCCAGAGGTTTACCCCGGCCTTGTTAGAAGCCTGGACCCATGGGTTCACCTGCCATCATGAGGTCAGAAATTTGAAAGGCACTGGTATTATTTGAGGCAACAGTTTAATTTACTTTAAACATGAAAAACAAAAAAGCATAATGAATTCCACTGCGACAGCAGCTTCATGCACACTTACGTTGACCAAATATATTGATCACCCTTTGCTAATGTGTACTTTAATATGTTGTAAAACCTTGCTAATATAGTATAATAAATAAAATGGGAGAGGGTTAATTGCATGGCATTAGATCAGCATATTCTGCAGCAGAGTTATGAAATAGCTCAGGGCACTTGCTTCCTAAAGAAACATTAACTAGCTTCCATATATTAGTCCAGTGGTCAATAGACAGTTCTATTCCCAGACCTTTGTTCCAGCTGTCAGTAACATGATATTATCTAATCCATGTCCTATCCACTATCACTAAAGACAAGGGTAGTGTAAATTGGCATATTTCCATCGCCTCCAAGGGAACCCTGGTAAGATGCTCTGGGGAAGACCTCTGTCAGGACATCCCAAATTTTCTTGGTAAGATAAAAAGAAGTTTTAAGGTCACTAATGAAAATTTGTGTAAAATAACTTCTCTGCAGGCTGGTAGAAATATTTTCTTCAACTGGGATGAAATCAAAGTCAGATTCATGTAGTTTTCCCTCTGCAGAATTTCACATTTCACATTTGTAGTTTTCTTGCCTTTCTTATTTGTTGTTTCTGTACATCCCACTCCTGGGATCTATTTTTCCTCTTCTCATGTCAGCTGTTCATCAGCAAGAAAAAGTCATTTCTAAGTCCATGCAATTTCCATTCTGTGACATGTGAGGTCTGCTTTTTTACACATTTTCATGGAATGTTATTGACTTGGGGGATTGAAGGGGAAATTAACCTTTGCTTGAAATTACAAGGTTTCTTATAGAGTAAATATAGACTAATACATGTTCTGTAAAAATCTTCAGGAAGGAACTGTGTGATATGCACAGATAATCAGTACAAGAGTACAGGGTAAAGTATTCCTCTCAAGCATCCAGCAGGTCACAGAGTACCTGTTGACTCAACTTCTGTTTTGCTTAATCCATGAGTCACACAGAGTAGACAGAGATTGGGTACTCTGGTACCTTTTACTCCCAGAAGCACCAGCCAGGATCACCTAATCACCATGTGGCAGAAAAGGATGAGAAAATGTTTTTTTATCGCTGGTAATCTAGTAAGTAATCATTTCTGCATCATCCAGATGATAGTAGGGAAAGAGTGGTGCCATCTCCATACTGCTCACTGAAGGACACAGAACTGAGTTATCCCTTACCTGGAGCAGAGCACAGGGACATGATATACAGTGTTCTGGCATTTCACAATAAATAAAAGCATTTACTCAAGTTTTTCAGTGTGGCTTGATGCAGCACCACTCATATGCAGCCAAAAGTCTGCACAGAGATACTACGGCCTTGATACATTGACTTTGATGGAGTAAATTCAAAGCATATCAGTGTAACCACGTGAAGCATCACATTTCCATTGTGCTGAAGCTGAAAATTGATGTCACTTCTAACATACCATTTTATTTTTTAAACTGTTTTATTGAGTAGCTGAATCACTGTATTTGTTCTGGAAACTTTCTGCAAAAGGGTGTTATTTATATGTCTAACAATCAGAACAATCAGTACAAACACCAAGCAAAATAAACACAAATTTTCACAAACAGCAACTATGTTTCATGGTCTGAGCACCAAAGAGCAATACTTAAATAAGCAATACTTACAAAGACAATGAACAATAGTTAAATGTAGATCTTTTGGGGGGAAAACAGCAGCTCCTTCCCCACTCCCCCCACCCCCTAATCGACAGATGAAAGAAGATGAGGGATGCCTTTTTGACAATTAAACCTTTAACAGGAAGAAGATACAGAGAAAACATGGTGAGATATGACTATTAGAAAGCCTGCAAAAATCTTACACAATTACAAGGTGGCATTGCTATGAAAGAGATTAAATCAATAAAGAGAAAAGAGACAGTACAAGAATAGGTTGTATTTATTTCTGTCTCTGTTGGTGCCAGTGTTTATAATGCAGAAGCCTGGTCATTCCAAATGTTCATCCACATCTTACCAAATCGTACCTACTTACATAAATAAATTAATAAATAGACAAATACTAGAGAAAAATACTATAAATAAATAAATAAATAAGAACATTAATAAATAAGAACAAATAGGGATGCATTTAATCCATTTTTGCTAAGGCAACTTTATTTAGAATGCTGTTTACCTTTCTGAAAAGCCTCATTAGGCATAAAAACAAAGAATGAAGTTGATTAATGTGCTCTAAGTGTGATGTTCAAATTGTAATTTTCATATACGTAAATGGAAGCTTCTGCCGTATTTTGTTTGATAATTTACAGAGTTAGAACCATCCAAACCACTAATCAGTTTCTTTTTGTGAAGACAGCTGCAGAAGACTCTATTAGAATGCTAATTTTCATTAGCGCCTTCGTTCACCAAGAGCTAGGGCCTTCCTCACAGATAACTTCATCACTGTACAGTGGGCTTGGGGAAATCTGGTTCACTTAAAATTCAGATTTTGGGGATTTTTTGTTTATTTTGTTTTTCAGTAGGGTAATCTGGAAAGAAGGTAAAACAGAAGCACAAAATCCCAAGAGGATGGACTTAAAAGACAAGAGTGGTTATAAATCAGGAACAAGGTAGTTCATATTTTCCTCTTTATTTTTGTTTTTTTTAAATACTATCATCTGCTTAGTTGGCAGGAAAAAAAACAAGTTGCACAAAGGTATCATTTTTGTAAGTACTGTCTGCATATTTTGTAGGATGGTGACATTAATACAGATTGGTTTTGACACTCCAAGTTCCTAGTAATTATTTTCTAAAACTCCTTTAATGTGAAAAGTATTGCTGCAATCATATGCAGTGAGGCAGGAAGCAGAAGAGAAAAATTGAATAAAACACTGGGTTACCATGTATGAAAAATCATGTTTAAATCAGAAGTAGTTATAGCATATTATGTTGTGTTTTACAGAATTGCCTCAGTTTCTCTCAGTAGTACTAAATCTGGTTCAGTGGCAGCATTAGTTTCTGTTAATTTGGAATTTTCATGCTCCAGCAACAGTATTAATTTTTTATGCCACTGTAAATAGTAAGTAACCAATCAAATAGTCTAAATATATTAATGTTCTGCCTTTGTGCATAGGTATGAGAAGATTAGACTAATTCTGCGAATTACAAAGAATTAGTACAAAGACAACAGCCTCATAGAAGCACTGAAAGTACATTGCAATGAAGAATGATTTTTCCTGAAATATTTCATACAGAACCAGAACAAAATTAGTGTACTCCCCTAACTTTAATACTGCAAAGAGCAGCAATGAAACAATCTATTAGCTTTTATAAAAAATCCAAGTATAAGGGTGTAGAATAAACTCTGGCAGTTTCAGAAGTCAATCTGAGAACTGCTGACACAGGTTCAGGAGTCCCTGGAGTATCTCCACAATGATTAGAGATCTGAATCTACATTTCAGAATGTGCTCTGTTGTCTTTCCCAGAAATATGTGCACATACCCATAAACAACCCAGCTTGAGTTCTTTCCATTAAATCTTCCCATCACTTTCACTTAGTCTCCACTGTACCTTCTCTTCTCACCTGCCCCTTGATTCTTCCAGCTGCATTCAGATTCCTGTCCCTGTCTGGTTTGAGTCACTGAAACGACATGTATGGTCAAGCAAGTAGATTTGGGATCCCTCTTGTGGAGAAAGGGCCACACTGATGAGACTACATAAACAAGATGTTTTTTTCCAAAAGGGAGAATGGTTGTAGGGACGCGAGTTTCAGGTTTTTATATTTGTATCAGTATTTGTTATTGGTCTGTACTTGGTATGTTCCTTCCACCCACCCCATTCCTACTCCTGTGGTTCCTCCTGATGTGACCCCTCCCCCTTCCATTCCCCATTGGGTCAGTGTTTCCCCACCCAGCCCCCGAGCTGGGAAAAAGGGGACACACCACACCCACCCTCTCCACTTTCTCACCATGCTTCCCCCATGCTGAGAAGGGGTTCTGGCAAAACCCTTTCCACATGGCTGCACTGAATAAACATCCTTATTAAACCAAGAGAGAGCACATTTCCTTCATCCAAACCTGACCCACGCAGCAGCTGCTGAGCTGACGAACCCACACGAGATGTTTCTGTGGTCTGGAGGGATTCACTGCTAGCCGGTAGCAGCCCCCACCACGAAAGAAACATCAACAGCTGGCGCCCAAACGTTCGGCAGATCTCAGCTCAGCAAGGAACCTCAGAAGAGCAAACATGCCCCAGAGAGGACACGTGAGCTCCAGAGGTGCCCAGCTAAGCATGTGAGCAAGGCACCCAGCGTGAGCTCTGCTGAAGGCTGGCTCTACATCACAGAGAACTCTGAAAAACCCCACGGAGGGACTCAGGAGAAATTTCTCTTTGGTTGTTTTGTTGCTGTTGGCCACCATCTCCTGCAGAAGAAAGGGTAGCTTTCCAGAGCACCTGGAAAAAAGTCCTTTCAGGAGGCTTGGATCTTTACAGCACCACAAGTTTCCTTCTCCACGCCCTGGATGGTAAGTTTTAACCACTCTTTGGTTGTTCCTTAAGGGAACAGGGCTTCAGAGCCCATGGTTTCTTTTCTTGGAGGGAGGAAAGAATTTGGAGAAATCAACTGCGCAGTCGTGTGGGAACCTGCAAGATTTGCGGTTCATTCAGTTAAAAAACTGTCCCGGTGGCCATTTTGCCTTTCTTCCTTTCTGTCTCTGTCTCTCTGCAAAAACCTCGTGGCTTGGGGTGCTTTTGGGTTTCGCGTGCTTGGTTCTTTCTTCTCCAGCGCCACCTGCTGGCCCGTGGCAGGCCTGGCCACCCCCCTCCACAGAACACGTGGCAGGAGTGGTCGGTGCAATTGTAACCTTTTAATTTTCCTACTTTCATGGTATTGTAAAACCCTGCAGAATGGGTGCAAATTTTTCTGCAGAGCAGAGGAACGTCTTTTATAAGACCAGTGCAGTTTTGCTAAAATCTAGACTTAAATTTTCTGTGATTGACTTGAAAAAATTTATTAAGCTGCTTTTTGATTTTTTCCCTGAGACCAATATGCATTTATGTGAAGATACATAGTTCTGGGATGCAGTGAGTGAAAAATTTAACGATCTGGCCCAAAAAGGAAATTTTAAAATTGCAAAATATACTAATTACTCTCTCCAAATGCTAGCCATCTTGGCTCATAAGTAAAAAAAACAGAAAAACCAGTCACACAGAAAAGCCGCTTTGTTCCAGAGCTACACCCCTTTCTTTTCCCATGCAAATGTCTTATCAGAGACCGAGAAAGGTCTTTCCCTGCCACCAACCCTGATGGACTGGTGAGCCAGTCTGGTGGTGGGGGAGGAACGCCTTTTCTCGGACCCCAGCTCTGAGCAGGAATTTGCCCCTTCTTTCCCGGGAGAGATTGGCCACTCTTCCCAGAGTCTCCACTGTTACCATGGCCAGGCAGCAGTGGAAAACCCATCCCGAGCTTCCCCTGTGTTGAAAAAAACCCCAGTGTGTAGTGTTGTTTGTGCTTGTTGTGAAAAAACGGGGAATCAAGGTCTCTCTGACTTCCCCCCAGTGCCTGCACGGCTCCGAGGCTTGCCTCGGTCCAAGGAGGAGGCGGGCGCGAGAAGCCCCGGTGGCGGGAGCAGGGAGAGACTGTTCCATTTCAGCCAGTGCTGGACGTGGGCTGAAAGCGGAGGGTGGGAGCCAGCACCGGCAGACGAGTGCCGCCACAGTCCTCCCTCCCAAGACTGCCCCTCACCCTCCCAGAGGCACAAGAGGCGCAGCTCACGGCAGTGCGAGCGAACCCTGAGTTTCGCAAGCAGCACGGGCAGCGCAAGCAGCCCAAGCGGCAGCCCGGTGCGGCGGAGTCTCCCACAACGCAGAAAATCGCGTTTTTCCCCCCCCAGGGGCAGCTTCGGCCCCCCCGGTTCTTGCCCTCAGAACGAGAAGTTCTCTCTCTCCGATCAGGAGCGGCGGGGACAGGGTCGCCATTTCCCGCTCGGCTCCAAGTGCTGGTTCACCCGGCGCGGGCAAGAAAGGTACTCTCCGTCTGCATTTGAAAGATGCGCCGAGAGGTACGGGCAGGTGAATCAGCGCCGCGTGACCTTTTCCGACCAACCGCGCCAGCTTTGAGATTTTTCAGGATTTTCATGCCTTTGATAATTGAACTGTTAACGATCCTGCACGTCAGTGACCACACCACATCAAACCAACAAGGAATGCGGATTGCTGTCAAAGCTGCTGCTGGAAATACCTTGCCTGCTTCCAAAATACCATCCCAAAAAGAACTGTGTCTGCTAAGTGGAGAAACAACATCCTGCTCTTCACAAAAACAAGAAAACAGGGAGGAGAGAAGGAAGGAGGGTGGGAAAGAACAAAGGGATGAAAAAAAACTGGGAGGGAATGAAGGGATGAAAAAACAGGGAGGAAGTGAAGGAGAAAGGAAAACTTTAAAAGCCGTTAGAAAAAAACTTCTAAAAGAACGCTGCAATGCTGAGCGTAACGACACAAATTCAGCAGAAAAAGGGAAAAATAACATCATTCCTCATTTTGAATTGGATTTAATGTGGCCTCTTTTGGGAACTTTCAAATTAACCCGATCCTTCCCCCCTCAAAGTAAACCCCAAGTCTGCTTTGCAGCTTGGTGGAGAAACAAAAAAAACCTTGAAAGGCAAAACAAAAATCAATGAAAAAATTTTTTCCCTTTCTCCTTGACTTTTCCCACATTAGTTCCTTTTTGTTTGCTTTGTTGTGTGTTTGTTAAAATGTCTTGAGTTATCTTGCAGTCTCAGAATACCTGCCAGAACAAAGAGAAAGTCCCACCAATGTCAAAATGGTATTGCTGTTCCAGTTTCCAGTGCCTGTAACACCTGCAAGTGAAAACAGCCTTTCCTGAAAATGCAGAATATCCATCAGAACATCCAGAATGTTATCAGCAGTGATGGAACAAACTCAAAAGAACTGTTGCTAAACTAGACTCCTGACAATCTGAGTTTCTTATCAAAGATGAACTGTCTTTTTGTTCATTGTTGCTTTTGTCTTAATAGTCCTTTGTCTTATCAAATGTGTAGTTAATATCTCTGATAACACCACACCCACTGAAATTGGCATGTTTGCAGATTCTGAAGATAAAGAAGATTCAAAAAAGTTATCTTAATAGAAAAATAGTCCTCTGACCAAATGTGGAACACAAATTCGGGTTTTTTTAAGTCTAAAAGTCTGTTTACTCAAAAACAAAACTCTCATCTTTAAAGAAAAAAAAAAGAGGGAAATGTAGTGACGCAAGTTTCAGGTTTTTATATTTGTATCAGTATTTGTTATTGATCTGTATGTATGTTCCTTCCACCCCCCCAGTTCCTATCCCTGTGGTTCTTCCTGATGTGACCCCTCCCCCATCCATTCCCCATTGGGTCAGTGTTTCCCTGCCCAGGGCTGCCCTGGTGAAAAGGGGACACACCACACCCACTGTCTCTCTCTCCACTCTCTCACCATGCTTCCGCCATGCTGAGAAGGGGTTCTGTCAAAATCCGTTCCACATGGCTGCACTGAATAAACATCCTTATTAAACCAAGAGAGAGCACATTTCCTTCATCCAAGCCTGAACTGTGCAGCAGCCTGCTGAGCTGACGAACCCACACGAGATGTTTCTGTGGTCTGGAGGGATTCACTGCTAGCCGGTAGCAGCCCCCACCACGAAAGAAACTTCAACAAAATAGTGACCCGTGGTTAGGCATGGTGAATATCATTTCAGTGTAAGAAAATTTGTGAACTCTGTCATTCTGCCTAAATTCCATAATTCATTGGCTCAATGGAAATGTTTTCGAATGATGTTACAGAAGAATGCGTGATTATGGAAGCTGTGCCTTAATGAGAGCTGGAGTAGGGGAAATGTTTGCAGAGTGTTACTGAACTGATAGGTATATACTAAAATACCTTGACAGAAGGGAAAAAAAAGATTCCAGAAAAATTAGTGGCACAAGCAGTGCAGCAAATGTAAATGACAAAATGAGAAAGGGTAACAGAAACACTTTGGTGTTTCTACTATCGTTTGTACTGCTAAAATGCAAAAGAAGCACTGTGCTCATGCAAAACAGCTTATTTTAGACAAATGAACTTTAAAAGCAGCTATGTTTTTTTAGGTGCACAAGAACATCAGTCTCCAGTCGAGATATGTGGAAGCAAGGCTGTGTTATATAGTGTATGTTATCTGTGATAAATACAGCAGTCCAGGATGAGTGAAAGAAGAGGAAATAGAAAATGCTCCTGGGTCATAAATGATTATCACAGTTAGGGTGCTGAGGGCTGATAGACACAGAGGTATTGGAGTCAGAGAGGCAGAGTGTAAGAAGAGAAATGAAGGAACACTGCTAGTGTTAAACTCAGCAATCGGGGCACTACAAAAACCTGCTGATTTTTGCCTATTTTACTTGTATTTCAGTTATGACTGCTGATTATCACTACGTAATCCTGTTGCTGCTACTCCTGCCTGCGGGGTCATGTCAGGCCACAAAAAAATACACAAACAGAAAGGAAAGAGAGAAAAAAAGAAAAAAAGAAAAAAAAATAGTTAGGCAGTAAGTGATACTGAGATTCATGGCAAAACTATCCTTGTTTGGCTTTAGTAGGACTTTAACAGCCATTTGTCATCCACGGAAATAATTTCTCATGTCAAGAGAAATTTCTTATGTCAATTTGCTGTGTCAAGTCAAACACAGCACCTGATACATGAGCTGTATCAATGTTTTTTATAACATCTGTAAAGTAGGGACAGTCCAACCATTTCTTACATTTTCATGGTTTACCTCAGAAAACGCATAGAAGTGTAAACATGAGCTATGAAGAATCTTAACAGGAGAAACATTTTAGCTGTATATTCTGAAAATCTAGGAGTTTCACTTGTAGTGATATAACATTACATTATTCTACTAATTCATATCTCTTCTCAAGAAAAAAATGTTTTCATATGAATAAACAATCACCAAATTTTTACAAGTACAGAAAACAAAGTGTGCCAAAATGAAGATACCTACTAGCATGAAGCGAAAACTTCTTTATGCTGGCACATTGTATCTTTTTGTGGGGAAGTACTTTTCCTCTGAATCAGCTCCAAAAGCTCTGTCTGAAACATCATTCACTAAAACCAAAAAAGTTATGAGAAAATAATATTTTCACCTGACATTGTCACTAAGGAATTTCATCTTTTCACTGAAAAGGCACATGGATTCTCTAGAAGAGACAAAAGAAGGTATTAGTTTATAGCAACTCTTCCTTGGAGTGATAGCTCCAACAAAACAGACTTCAGTGCTAATTGTCCCTGCTGATGTCTAAGGTTTTAATTATATTATTTTCACACTTACTTAGTGCCCATATGGCTTCCTTTTTTGCCCTTGAGTGTCACTCATATAAAAGACAATCTAAGAGAAAATTTATTTCCATTATGATTTTTGTAGTCACATAACACATTTAAGGGACTATAGTAACTGCAAATTTTCTGATGTCCAAACATATAGAAGATCAGATGATAATGGAAAATTTCAAGATTTAGCAACTCCTTTGGATTCATTGTATTTTGTCAACATCTGCCTTGCGCTGGTCAGCCCTGCACTGACTGCAGTGACTCACTTGTGCTCGCACACATCCCACAGGGCAGTGACCACTTTCCTCAGCCTGCCACTGTGTTCTTCCTAGTGCAACCCACCCTGCCATCAGCCCCAGGGCACACTGCTGATCTGTGTTCATGTTATTGTCCTCCAGGACCCCTGTCCTTTACTGCAAACCCCCAGCTCTACCATTTCTCTGAGGTGAGAGCTGGCTCCCAGGCTGTACCAGGGCATGGGGTTATTCCATGCCAGGTGCAGGACATTGCATTTCCCCCAAATGAACTTCATGGGGTTGTTATCCATCTACTTCTCTGGACTCTTACGATTTCTCTGAATCTTGCCTTGCTTTCCAACATATTATCAGCAGTTTTCCATCACAATTTCTGAGAGTACACTCCAATCCACTGCTTATTTCCTTAAGAAAGGCATGATGTACTTTAGCCTTCAGGATTGGTCCCTTTGTTATGTCTTTCATAACTAGACACTGCTGAACTCTGAACATTGACCCACCACCCTTTGAGCCAGCTGAGGCCTCCACAATTTGAAAAAGATAAGTTTATGATCCTTATTTTTATTAAATAATTTTACTAAACAAGTTGAATGGGGACACTTTAAGTTAATAGTAAAGACTAGGAAAAACAGACAAAAAAGTTGTAGGTCAGTAAGAGTATCCCCAAGAAAGAAAAAAGATTCTGTTACTAACTTTAAAACTGGATAAAACTTGAAATCTTACATAGTCTCAGAGAATTAAGATACCTTCTATCCCCAAACCCCAGTTTGGTTCTTCGGAGGTTTCTTGTTGGTTTTCTTTTGGAGTTTTTCTTGTTTGTTTTCATGGGGTTTTTTGCTCGTTTGTTTCTTTGGAGTGCCTCTTTTTTTGTTTCTTTTTTGTTTTATAGGTGGGGATGTTTTGCTATTTTGAAAGACAACTAAGTCCTTGGATGCATTTCTGCCGAGTTTTGTAGTCTTACCTCAAAACAACAGAACAAATTTTCCCATCTCTTAAAATGGCTTTTTTAAGAGGTCTGTAATCTCATTCCTTTCTTTGTCCCAAGACCAATGTCAACTTCCTACCTTTTATAATGTCTATACTCAACTTCATTTTAAGCTCAGATCTCTCCAGTTCAGATCCTCTCCCCTTCTCTTCATCCTCTCCCCATAAATATAAACTCATATATTTCCTGGTTCAATGGAACAAAGCAGTAGACAAAAGACTCCTCCAGCAGACAGAGAACTATCTATATACTTCATCATAAAATGTCTAATAGCCCTCTTTATGACAATAAAAGTGGTTACAAAGGAAGAGGAAGACTAATGTTCTTCATCCTTCCCTTTATAATACAAGAAAATCAGCATAATTTTTTAGCATAAAATTTTAAAGTGATAAATTAAGGAAGTGTTCCTTATCAAATTCAGGAAAAGCCTACCTAAATTGTCAGCTTAGTCCTTAATTTTTTTAAAATAAGAAAGTGATGAAGAGAGTTACCTGTAAATATCTCAACTCTTCATGGTTCATAGCTATCTACAATGTTTTATACCTATCTATACCATAATCCATTCTCAAGACACTTATTTTCTGGCCTGAGAAACCTCAAGATACCATAAAAGCAAGTATTTGTCATGGCTCTGTTTCTAGGGTTTTTCCAGCCAGAAACAAACAGGGCCTCAGGACAGATGTTGCAGAAAATCTTTGCAGTCAGCAGGTCTAGCAGGGAATTCTGGACTGTAGCAATTATTTTATGTTTTTCATTGGTTAATGGAGTGGCTTTTGGGTAGGATCTGAGTTTAGAGGGTCACTGAGTGTTGTGGAGCAGTTCTTGTTCTGTCAAACACTCCTGTTGAAACATGAAAGAGACTGAGGTCCCTTCCAACCTGAATTATCCTATGAGTCAATTGCAACTCACCACCTCAGAAATACTGAAGCCTTCTTTTACTAGTACTGGTCGGGTCTCACAGTACACTGGTGTGTGTCAGAGGAAGAAAACAGAGACTTGAATCACACATGGAATCAGAGAACATGTAAGGCTGGAAGGGACTTGGAAGGGTTTTGGAATATCTCCAGGGAAGGAGACTCCACAGCTTCTCTGGGCAGCCTGTGCCCGTGCTCAGTCACATGCTCACAGTAAAGAAGTTTTTCATCAGTTCAAATAGAGCTTCCTGTGTTCCAGTTTCTGCCTGTTGCCTCTTTTACAGTTTCTCAGCAGCACCAGGAAGAGTCTGGCTCTAGTCTCTCAACACCCTCCTTTCAGATATTGATATTGATGAGTTTCATAGTTTAGCCTCTTCTTCAGGCTAAACAGGTCCAGGTGTCTCAGCCATTCCTAGTAAGAGAGATGCTCCAGTTGCCTAGCCATCTTTGTGGTCCTCTCCTGGACCTGCTCCAGGAGCTCTATGTCTTTCTTGTCTCTCATCTGCCTCCTACTGAGGAGCCCAGAACTGGACAGCACTCCAGATGTGCCTCACCGAGTCTGAGTAGAGGGGCAGGATCACCTCCCTCAGCCTGCTGGCAATGCTCTTCTTAAAGCAGCCCCGGATACCATTTGCCTTCTTGGCCATTAGGCCACACTGCTGGCTCATGGACAGGTTGTTGAAGGACCCAGGTCCTCCTCCACAGAGCTGCTTTCCAGCAAGTCAGTGCCCAGCCTGTTCTGGTCCATGTGACTGTTCTTGAGATGCAGGACCCTGCACTTGCCTTTGCTGAACTTCAGACAGATCTTCTCTGCCCATTTCTCCAACCTGCCAAGATCCTTCTGAAGGGCTGCACAGCTCTCTGTGTTCTCAGTCACTCCTCCCAGCCTTGTGCTGCCAGCAAACTTGATAAGGAGGCATCCACCCTTTCATCCAAGTAATTGAAGGATAAGTTAAACAATATTCAATTATCTTACCAATAATAATACCCAAATAAGTCTCAACACTAGACTTGAGATAATATTTCAGCTCTACATTGCTATTACTCTTCAAATCTTTAATCAGAACAGCTTTTTGTCAAGTATTTTGTACATCCTATTTAAAATGAGGTTGAAATACTCTATTCTAAAGAAATAAAAAGATGTTCTATTTGCTACACTGTATATGCAGATCCTGAGGTTGTACCTCCATTTAGCTGCTTGAAAATTAGACACAGGGCAGTATTGTAAGAGTTTTTGCCTGGTCACCTGCAAAGATTTATCAATGAATTTGTGTGAACAGGTAGGGAAGCCCGTACAAGAAAAAGAACAACAAAAGCACACACCTAACCCTCTGAACCAAATTACCAGGAATTTAGAGAACAGTATTAATAGATTACAGTTTTAGGGCAGAAGCTGAAAAATAGACCAGATGGGAAATTTAGGGAGGCAGGATGTAATTATCCAAACTGGACTTTCATCAGGACACCAGGACTGGCATAATTGTTCTGGAAAAAGCAGTGGAATCTCTAATGACCAAAAGTGGCATAAACAATGGTTTTTCTCAGCATCTGCCGTGCAAGTGTCCTCCCATGTGTTCATGGGACATCAGCCTGATGGAGATTCAGAGAAATCTGTCCATGAACCTCTATTGAAACACCAGTTAAACTGGATGAAGTATCACCAAAAGAAACATAGAATGTGAAGGAAATCTGTCACAACTCCTTCAATTTGATTTTTCTTCGGCTCTCAGTTTAAGGAATACAAGGAATGCCATCAGAAAGCATGGTCATGGACAGTTCAAGTCTCCCACATGTTCTGCAGAAAGATGTTTGCACAAATGTTCACATTATACTTGCAAGTCATTCTTTGCAAGATTTTCAGCCATCCAAATAAGGAATAGAAATGACTTCATGCAATTTATGCAATCATAAATTACTGTTAGTGAAATCTTACTCAAGGCAAATATACTGAAGTCTGTTGACATAAGTTGATCAAACAATTCTCAACAACCAGATTTCTAAAAATCAAAGTCTACTTGTGGGTAATTTACAAGTAGGAAAAGGTCACGCTTTGTTTATAAATGATTCATTATACATACCCTGCTCAGCACAGCTCATTCAATCCATTAATAAACAGCACAGATGACAGTCTAATGGTGGTTTTTTTTGTTTTTTTTGGTTTTTTTGGTTTTTTTTTTAATATATGTACTGTTTCAGACATCTAGCTTTTATTTCAATGTTTCAGGAGTCTTCCTAGCTATGTCACTGATAAGGTGTCCAGTGTTAAAAAAAACAGCTAATGTTCCAGAGTCTAAGCCCTCCATCACCCCCAGTGATCCGCACATTCTCTCTTAGTAAAAAAATGGCTGGTGAATTAGTCAAAGAGGCAACTTCCAAATCCAAGGATTCAAGTGCTCTCTCTCCAGTTCCTTCACATTTAATCCCCAGGATCTGGTCTTGAGCATGCCTAATTAGAGCTCACATACTATCACAGTGTCAGAGTGCCTTGTACATGTGCTGGTTTGTCCATTTAAAGTTTGATTCTCCAGCACTAGAGTCTACAGAAACACTTCCCTTGACATCCTCAAAGGCTGCACAAGCTCATGGTTCTTCATAGGTAGAAGATAAGTTTCAACTTATATCTCAATGTAGAGTAGAACTTTTTTTTCTGTAACAAGCGCCATTTACTGAGAGCAGCTGTGTACTGCACTAGATCAAGTTTGAGTGGTTTTAAGAAGCCACCTCATGTAGAGCCCATTACAGTAATCCAATTTTCATGGATGAAATTCAAGTGTACATGCTCTCCTGGTGATTATCTGCCTTGAAAATATTTAAATACAATGAAAGCATTAAGCAAATTTCCCTTTCTGATATTCAATAGGCAATGAAATAGGAAACTTCCTAAATGCATAGCAGAGCCCTTGTACTTTAAGTTCTACAGTGTATATGCATAAGCAGCTCACCACTAGTGAGACTTGACAAAGTTATTCTTAATAGATACTCTGAGTGCTTTGCCTTCCTGAAATACTGACCTTTTTCTACCTTATAATCAGCATTTATGGATAGCATGTTCCTCTGTGACCAGTACTGTACCACTTCTGTGCTCTGCATGTACCACTTGCACAAAATGCCAAAGGAGTTTGCTCTTTTTGAAATGCCATCTGAAGAAACTGGGCAATTATATTAAATATTTTTCATAAAAACAAAGCTAGTCTTATTACCAGCTTTGGACTCAGAAAGGGACGTTTCATGTTAATGGCACCAAAATTCTTTCCTGGAGGTATTTCATCACAGGAAAATAGTATCCAGACAGTATACTGACAAGCAAGCAAGAGAAGATTACAAAACACCAAGAATAGAATATCTCCCTGCTTGTCTCCAGTAAAGAAAGAGAGAAGGGAGAAAGAGAGAGAGAGAGAGAAAGAGAGGGAGAAAGAGAGAGAGAAGGAGAGAGAGAAAGAGAAAAAGAAAGAGAGAGAAGGAGAGAAAGAGAAAAAGAGAGAAAGAGAGAGAGAGAGAAAGAGAAAGAGAGAGAGAGAGAGAGAGAAAGAAAGAAAGAAAGAAAGAAAGAAAGAAAGAAAGAAAGAAAGAAAGAGAAAGAAAGAAAGAAAGAAAGAAAGAAAGAAAGAAAGAAAGAAAGA